>WIGM01001028.1:0-14566 GCA_014235935.1 Colletotrichum musicola
AGACCACATCCGTCTACGTGTATATTCGTCTCATATGTTATGATTACATTAGTTGCGAACATACTCGACCGGCTCCAGCTTCGCGTCGTCGCAGCCCTCGGGGGCGGTGACGGGGTTGCAGCGGACGGAGGCGCCGCCGGCGAAGCGGACGGCGTAGTCGACGTCCCAGCGGGTGCTCATGCCGTAGGCCTGGAAGTCGGTGGAGACGATCTGGGCGCCGCTGGAGAAGGCGGCCTCGCGCATGGCGGTGGTGTCGTTGGAGAGGAGGGTGTCGAGGGGCACGTCGGCGCGGGTGCGGACCCAGTATCCGGCCTTGACCTGGGCCTGGATGTTGGCCTGCTCGGAGCCCGTGGGGTCGTTGAGCTGGGGTCATGTTAGCGAGGGTTTTCTCATGAGCGAGTGGGCAGTAGCTAAGTGAGATATCTACCTTTTGGAAAGCGCAGTCAGAGTCACCCGGGGCCGAGTTGGTGAAGAGAACGCGGCCCTCGAGGTTGGGTCGGCCGGCAATGTAGGCGTCGCGGACGGGGTGGACGGGCCCGTTGTCCATGAGGAACATGACGCGGCCGCGGGCGCTCTCCAGGTCAGGCCAGCCGTAGCTCAGGACGGACTGCTCGAGGGTCAGGTTGCCCCTGCGGAGGTCGTCCGGGGTGACGAGGTCCTCGGCCGAAAACACGGAGCGGATCTCGTCATCGAGACCCTGCAGCAGGGTGGCGTTGTTCCATTGGATGACGGACGCGCCGCCGGCTGCAGCAATGAGGACCTCGGAGGTCTTGAACTCGATCATGAAGGGGATGGGGACGTGGTCCGGGTGGGCGGCGCTCCAGGCCCTGACGACGTTGAGGCACGCCACGAAGGTCTTGCATGTAGGGTGGTAGTCCGCGTCAGCAACGTGGAGGACCTTGATCCCGGGGGCCTGCAGGTCTGGGTCCGGGGTGTCGTCGAGGAGGGCGAGACGGCGGACGAGGCGGGTGGCGTAGTGGCCGCCTTCCGGATCAGCAAAGATGTCGAGCTCGAAGCTTCGGATGGACTGGTAGGTAGCCTGGACATCGAGGGCCGGGTGGGAGTAGTAGTAGTTCTGGACGTTGGGGAGGATGGCAGCCTGGGCTGGGTGCTCGTTCAGAGGCGCCTCGCGGTGGTACGAGTTGTGGGTGCCGATGACCTGGACCTGGTTCATGCGGACAGCGCCGGAGGACCACGAGAGGCCGTTGCGGGTGTACGAGCCGTTGCCGGGGACAGCGGCGGCGCCGGAGAAGGGGAGGAGAGCAAGGACTAAGGGGCCGGGGTTGTCAGATTGAGCTTTGAGTTTGCGGGCGGAAAGGTTGGAAGCAGTCAAGGTGGTGACTTACGGAAGGCCGCGGCCTTGACGGCGCTGGATGTGGTCATGACAGGCGCCATCGTGAAGCCGGAGTCCCTCGGAGGTCAAATGACGGTTGGCAGGGTAAAAAGAAGGGCAAAGTTTCGGACGCGGGAGACTCGGGGAATTCGGACGCGTTTATATGCCTGGCCTTGGCCATGTCGCATCGAAATGACCACGACATGCATGGTTGCTCCGCGGGGCAACATCCGGATGTCGCTCGATGACGGAGGGGTCGGGTTCCATGGCTGTCGTCGAGTTGAATGGTGCGTGTCTTGCAGATAGGAAGGTGTATTACCCAGCTACTCGGGCCAGGGGGGGTCACACGTGGGACCAAAGTGGATGGAAAATAAGGAATGTCGTTACCAAAGGAGGGAATAAACGTTGAAAGTCTGTTGAGTTGTGCCTGGCTAGTAGACCGCGGGTGAAAGAAAACTCAACCGGGGGCGGACGAGAGCTCCGGAGGTGGACGGCGATGAGGGGAAGGAGCAGGGTAGGTACAGCTGGATGGGTGTTCCTTCCCAACTTCCCCCCACTGCCGATGCCCCGCACGATGCGCTATAGCTTCCCGACACGGCAGGCACGGGTGACAGCGGCCAATAGGGGGCTTCGGGGGGAACATGTGCCTGCATGTCGCCAGTGGAGCCCGTCGGCCATCTTGTTGGCGACCACCTTTACAGGGGCACGTGGGTGTTGGTCTCAGGGCAGCCGATTGAACTGGCCGGGATCGACTTTCGAAATGGGTTTGGATGCCCGTCCCCATTGCGCGTTCATCGGAAAGATCGGGACATGATTCACATAGAAAATTTGAGCAGATAATATTTAGTCCAAAGTCCGAGTCCGTGGCAACGAACCATCGCTGGACATCGGCGACCTCCCGTTATGCAATGGTGTACCTAGGTAGGTAGATTGGATCGATGGATGAGTGCCTGCCTTTTTACAAGCATAGGATCCAGGATTCCAACTCATGATCCATCTCAAGGCAGAAAGATTAACCCAGATCATGATGTTTCCGCCAGACGCCGCACCCGTCGCCCACCACCAAACGGAACAATCTGAAACCTCTGGCTCGGCACACACCGATCGCGGCCCCGCTTCTCGGCGCCACGGCGCACCCTCCGGCGTTCCGCATCCACTGCCGGCCCCGTCCGTGATTCGCTCCGCTCTGCACTTCCAACGCCCGCCGCATCCATCGCTCACTTCCTGCCTCCATATTTAGCGATGGGGAGCTTCTTCAGCAGGTTCTAGCGTGTCATTGCCTTTCTTAGTGTGACGCAAAACCCGAACTGCCCAGTAATCGTGCTTTTTGTGCTGAGGACACACAACGACAGTTCGAAGGTATATAGGTTAGACCACAGCTCAGTCTCAATCATGATGCCACTTTAGGAAGATTCCGGGGCATCTCTATCTTCATTCTTTCGAGTCTCTCCTTTCAGTTCTGACAACTCTTACATTCATTTGAGTCCATTTCCCTGCACTTTCACTGGCCGGATCGACTCCGCCATTCCGCTCATTAGCCTCCATCACGTTACCTCCCCCAAACCGAGGCTGCAACCCCGAGTAATCGAGATCGACCGCCCGCCATGCTTCCCCTCACGTCCCGCCTCCTTCCCCTCGTCGCCGCCGTGCTGACCGGCTCCAATCTCGCCGACGCAAACCCCATCTCCCGCAGGATGGACAACACGCAGGCCGTCGGGACGAATCCCATCTCCAACCCCAAGGTGGAGTATCTGGGCTTCCAGAAGGCCGACAACAGCTGCTCGCACCGCGACCTGGGCTTCACCGGCGCCATCGCCGGAAAGTGGTACGCCGTCTGGGGCGACGTGCTCTGGTGCGACGCAGGGGTGACCGACCCAGAGAAGGACACGCCCGGCTTCCACGGCATGGTCCGCGACGCCGTTTCGGCCGCGACGAATGACCCTCTGATCGTGCATGACTTGAACTTGGGGGACAACGCGCGCCAGAGGCAGTTCATCCCGTTCAACTCCTCCTGGGGAGAGAAGTTCGACACCGGCTTCGGCGGGACCAGCTTGGTCGAGACCGACGCCGCGACCGGGACCGGCGGTGTATTCTACCTCGTGGTAATTCCTGTTGTTCTTCTCGAGGTTGGCACGTCACTAACATGAGTGAACCAGAACCAAAACAGCGCCGGCCTTGTGGGCGCCGGCATCGCCAAGGTCGACGTCATCGACGGCACTCCGACCGTGACCCGGCGCTTCGGCGACCAGGGCTACTGGTGGCCCGCAAACACCAACGCGCGCTACGGCGACATTGCCGCCTTCCGCGACCCCAAGTCCGAGTACATCTACGCCTGGGGCGGCCCGCCGACCACCATCTCCGGCTGGGTCGAGGGGAGCTACGTCTACCTGACCCGCGTCAAGGCCGCCGACGCCTTCGACATCTCGAAGTACGAGTACTGGTGGGGTACTCAGCAGGGCTGGAAGACGGACCGCCTGACCACATTTACGTCTGAGACGGCGACGCTGTGGGGGACGGGACAGGGCCAGATCGTGTGGAGCGAGTTTTACCAGTGCTATATTTTCGTTCATCTCGGTGAGTATCCCTTGAGTAGTTTCCATCTCTGAGTATTTGCTGACAGCTTCTAGGCATCGGCGGTGGATCCGTCTTCCTGAGGACCGCGACCAGCCTCGAGGGCCCCTGGACGCCGGACGTCAAGATCTTCCAGGCTGAGCCGATCGACGGGGGCCTGGTGTATGCTGGCGTCGCCCACCCGTACCTCGACGCGTCGGGTAAGACGCTTGCTATTTCTTTCACCAACAACAACCGTATCCAAGTGATCAAGGCCACCTTCTCTAAGTGAGGGACGCCCGGGTACAACTGAAAAGGCAGCCCGAGACTAGAATTAAGGGGGTACTGCTATTCGCTGTATATATATATCGCCATCTCGCCATCTAGAATTCCTGGCAATTCACATATCTCTGTACATCGTCCTCGAGTCGTCCGATCAATGGCGTGGAGCACGCAAGTCATCACGTATGCCTTGACCGCTGGAACGAAAACGAAAACGACAACAAACTCCCCAAAACGAAACAAGTTCGCTAGTTGGTGTGCAGTTTCCAGCGAACTATTAGTGGTCCGGACTGCAGTAAAAGCCTACTCAAAAAAAATCCAAATCGTAAATGAAAGGAGGCTTGACTGCGCGTCGACTACAACGACTAGCATAACATGTCTTCGCTATCCAATGGCACCTGGGATGGCCACGAACTGCCAGGATGTCGAGGAGCTGAGCCACGAAAGATTACGACATTAGAGACCAGAAGCTAAAGATCATGGCCTTGTAATCAGATCTTGTCAGATTAGTGATTGCAACCCTCGGCCCATTTAGCTAGAGACCACCATCGACACTGTGGCCTCTGATGATCTGTTTACTTTTAGACAAAGCATTGGTCGCAGTTACGTGCACTTGCAGCGACTCCCGTACCTACAAGAACTGCGCTTACCCAGCTCATCTATCTCACCATATCATGTCCCCTGTGTGATGTCAATCGCGACGCCGAGACTGCATTGACTGTCTTCTCTACAAAACAATAACTCCATTATGGTCTAGGCCCATGGATGACTGGAATACAACGCCCTCGAAAAGAAGAAGTGCTTAGCCGAGTTTCTCGTTCGTGATCGTCACAATCATGATGACGTTGCTGTGTTGGACCTCGCCACAACGCGTTTTGGCTCTCGGTGCTATTTCTCGCGATCATATCCCCCAAAGGAAAAGTCGCACCATGTTCTTTCCTGTCAAAAATTGTATATCGTGTAGACTTCAAGTGCTGGACGTTCACATGTTGAGGTTGAGGACGATGGTACCGAAACCCCTCGTCGTTGCCACGGGACAGCGACGATCATCTTGCCTCGGACTCGAATCTGCCTCGCCTGCCCGTTGCGCGAGTGCCAAGAAAGTGCTTTCACAGACATGCAACGGCCTCCCGCATCCTGGTTCTGGTGGGAATCAATCGACAGGCCTCGAAGGCGTCGAGGTTCTGGGCGGGCTGAGTCGAGATTGTCTTGGCAGCAACTCTCGCCCATGATCGAAACGCTGCCCAGAAAGACTCCATGACGATGAGGGGTACCGCCCATCTTTCTTCATTTTAGTCCAAGGCCGAAAAACGCTCTCAGGGCTTGGCAGGCAGAGATGGCCAGTGCCAAGACAATTCCACAGAGGACCGGCGCGGCGTGAGTCGGGTATGTCGGCGCGAGGGCCAAGAGGCGAAGGAAAAACGCCAAGACATGGCGATGCGACAGAAAGACTTCATGTGACGGGCTGGGAGACAGGGCTCCCTCTTTTTATCGAGTCTTCACTCAAAGCGGTGGCAGTTTGCGGGGGAATCGAAAACAGGCACACGACTTTTGGGGGTTATAAAATTAGACAGCTGGCAGAGGGGGGTCTTGGCACTGGTAATGCAGGATGTGTATTTTGCTATGTAATGCCGCAAGAGAGCCCAAGGCTGACCCGAAGAGAGGCATGGGGCCCTGGGCGAGAGATGTCAAACTGCGCCACGTTCCGATGGCCATCATCCCGGCTTTTGGGGTGAGGAGTGCCAGGTAGGACGGCGATCATCAGCGTGGGAGGGCATGGGAGGTATGCAAAGCTAAAAGGCTCCGTTGCAGTCGGTTCCGACGGATCGGAAGACCATGGGCTCTCGATGGCGCATGGGCCCCGACTTCATGGTGCCCGAACAGAGCCCGAATACGTCCAGAACAATAAGGTGAGGTAATGGATGCCCCCTCATCCCGCCTGGACGGTTCGTCTGCTGGATGAAAGTGCCCGGCCACATGAGCTCCGCAGCGTCCAAAGCATCACCCCAAGGCAATTGGGTTATTCAAAGGGCTTGGCCCTTTCAGGCGTGCTACGTCAGTCAAGGGTCCACCTCGCTGAGTGGTTTCACCATTGAAACCTTAACGGCCCGTTCCGAATGCCCTCACAACTGAGCCCGCTATAAATAAACTCATCGTGAGATTTTCAGAGGCAGAGAGGCAATGAGACAGAGCAAGTTGCGGCGAGAGGGCCGCAACACGGAGGGAGCTATGATATCTTGGCGTTTGTTGGAGAAGCGATACCACAGGCCATTAATAAGCCTCGAGCTTGGGTCTATCCTGGGCTGTTGAGCCTGCCCTCTCCGCATTCAGACATGTATCATTCGTCTCTGGGCTGCAAGGCAAGGTCATCCAAAGCACGTCGAACCTGGCAGCCAAGACCCTCGGGGAGCTATGGGCGCACAAGACGTCTGGTGTTTGCCCATCGCGCGCCGAGGCAGCATGATCAGCCGCAGATCGTGATGAGGCTAGCCCGGCACCACTTGCGTCTTTTTCCGTTCCTCTGCGGGAAAACCTGCGGCTCTAAGGACTCTTGGCAGGCCGGCTGGAAACGTTTGAAGCTCGGCCGCCATCATCTGCGGCGGGAAGCCGAGGCAGGCCACACGCCAAGCCGGGAGCGTGCATAATCGGAGACTTTTTCGTGTCACCCGTCAGTCAAGAAGGCCGATGGCAAGCACGTCCCGTAATCCAAGTGTCTGTCTCTGGAGGCTGGAAGATCCCGATTCTTCGTCCCATCTGTCTGCATGACCCCCAACCAACCTGCGGGGACTTAGCTTATGTGCCCTCGTATGTGCATATCACATATGCTCGGACGAGTAGGCAGTCTCTTGACGGGATCGGCGAATCGGGGATATACTACGTAAGCTTGTGCTTGTTGCTTCACGTCGAGCTTTGGTCTCTATGGACGGAAACGCAACAGTAGCAAACGAATGTGGCCACATATCAATGAAGAGGATAGACCCGAGTGCTTCGTGTTGGTTACTGGCTTGTTATGTTCTGGTTTGTGTCAACGTCATAGACTCCCATCCGTTGGAGGAGCCATCCAAGTACACCTGTTGCTCTAGGGCCTGATATCCCACGGTGTAGCCAGCCAGGAAAGAGACACCGCATCATGCCTGCTCGATTTCACAGGTGGATTGCGGAGTGGGGTTTTAGCCAATTAGGCAGTATCCCAGAGGAAATTTGAATCCGTCGTCGCCTTATGAACTCTTTGCTTAGTCAATTGTCCGACCTAAGGCTCATATGAAGAGCTATCAGAACAGTTTCCATCCGCTTGAAATTCGAAATGCGGCGGCAAACCAGAATTGACTAAGTCATTATGTTGTTTCAACGAGATATTGTCGATGGAGTCAACTCTACACGGCTAAAGTAGTTGTAGAGAGTAGGCCCAAAATTTTGATGACGAATGAGAAAACGAAAACGAAAACACTCTGAGAAGAGCTCTGGTTTCTAAGTCTTTGCTTTCGCATGGCGACCCGACCTACGGTTTCGCAGCTAGTTGAGTCACGTGCACCTATATCAGTAATCTGCTCTGCCGAGTTCGTAACCCCCGTAACCCGTTTTCGTTCGCAGCAAGAACTGCATCGAAGGACAGCGAGATTTGGACCGTTATGCTCCTAGTGTTAGATTGATTAGTCCGTGCGCCGTGTTCACTCAACCTCGGTCCAAGATTAAGATTACAGCAGCACAGCCAACAGAGGCTAGACAGGGTTTGGGTTAGACAACCGGCCCCTTTAATAGAAATAATCAGCAAGGAGGCTATGGTGATTGGACACGGAGCGGCCTAAAACCCCTGCCCCGCGCGTCAGCATGTTGCAGAGCCCGTTACTCTGCGTAAAGAAATCCCGGTTAAAGGCGTGGAGGCCGTGTCGTTTTCGGATCGCCTCGTCATTGGCCACGGATCACGGAATTAGGACTCCGAATTAGTTTCCTCCCGGCCGGGGATTGACCGGAGATTGACCCCAGAGGACCCGCGGAGCGCCCGGGTTTCCTCTACCCACGGATTCCACGGGCAGGCGGGCGGGCGGCGGCGGTAGTGGTCATGGTGGGTAGGCGCCCCTCTCGCTATCCCCTTCGCCGACGATGTTCGGCTGTATCCCCCCCTTTTCTTGGTTGTTAGGCGCCAAGACATTGCCGTAGGCCGATGTTTCCCTGTCAGTGCGAGTTGGCTGGCAGCCGACCGGATCGAGGCTTAACTCAATTATCATCTCCCCCTCAAACTCTAAATTCTCAGAGAGTGGGCGGGAACATCGGGGGGGAAAGACGATCTTGGGCGACGCAAGAGTGAGGCTTAGATGCTACCTCCCAGGCTGAGCGACGTCTTGGCGGCTGGGAAGAAAGCAGGACGGACTACTCCAACGTCCATTTCCATCGTCGTGTGAGGGGATTCAAGGAAAAAGCTTTCTACCAGATACGTGAGCCTCTGACGGAATGTCTTGGCGATTCGCGCGTTCCTTTCCCTTCACGTACAGAGGTGAGGCGTGGTAAACGTCCAGTTGTCCCAAGGCAAGGAAGGTCATGTACATCATTATCGGTCTCAACTCTCTTCTCTTGTCGTCTTCGTCCCATTCGCGGCGGCCGCAGCATCGGCCCAAAAGACGTTTCACTGGTTCTATATTCAGCCGGCCGACCAAGACCGTCAATGCGCTAGCAGGCTAGGGGACCATGAACGCACGACCGTTGTTAGGGTCAGCGGTTCAACGGGCGGCGCACACGAGCACCCGTTCACACGCAGAAAGAGAGAGGGCTATTCCCCCACATTCATATGACGCACACACACATAAGGCTTAGCCGGAAGACCCTGGACACCGCTCCAGGCCGCTCGTCCCGCGGACCGCCTGCCAACGGGTCTGACTGAAGACAAGTCAATACCAAGGCCTGCCGTGATAAGGTACCTTGACTACCTTGCTCGGTAGACAAAGTACACATAGGGGCGCGGCATCTCCGCTCATACGACGGGGAGGGGAGGAGGGTCTTGGCGCGACTCAGTCTCGGCGTCGCTGACACCAGACCAGACCTTTTACCCCCCTACCTGTGCTAACCACATCATTCAGAAACTGGGAGTACCAAGCAACCTAGCAAGCTTCACTTCTCCAATTTTCCCTTCATTTTTTCTCTCTTTCTCTCGAGCCCTCATCCCCGAAGAAAAAAAGCTACCACATACCCACACGCACGCGCACACAGACACACGTAGACCAGTCTTCCGGACCCGAGCCCCGGTTCAGACCAGACCAGATTGTTGACGTTAGGTTATTCGGCTGGCAGACTCTGGCCTTGGCGTTCCCGCACCGCACAAGCTGCTATCCCTACCTTTGGACCTACCTTATCTCCAGTGTAGTCAATCAGTATATGCGTCAGTCCTGAGGTACCTGGTGCCTGGGAGGCGGCGAGTTGTGTCTGGTGTCCCCGGGGAATCGGACGAAGCCTGGGCGTACCCGTCGACTGCCTCATATGTCCTAGCTTTGTCTGGTCGGCGAGGAACAACGTTCGACGAGGCTCAACACCACATTACCCACCTCGTGCCCTTCGCCGGGCTGAACTGTAGTTATATACAGAGCACTCATACTCTGACCAGCCGGTCAGTTTCACCCCCACCGGCTCGTCCTTATCAACCGGACCTTGTCCTCACCTCGTCGTCGTTGTCGTTCTCGGGTATTGCTTTTTTCACTTGATTACTCTATCCACCATCGATCGTCACTACTCGGTTGTAAAGTCTCATTAGGAAGCTTCGAGATCGCCATGAAGCGCCTCGGATATAGGAAATCGCGCAACGGGTGCTTGAGATGCAAGGAGAGAAGAGTCAAGGTAAGTCGATACGACGCCATCATCAGATACTCACCAGACCTTTCCCGGCGCTCCGCTCTAGAGCGGCCGGAACTCGACGACTTGAAGAAGACGACATTGAAGCTGACCTGCAATGTTCTCCACGCAGTGTGACGAGAACAGGCCATGCAGCGCCTGTGTTCGTCACGGCTTGCCTTGCAGTCTAGAGAACGCGGGAGCGCCAACAGGCGGCTCCTCTCAGCCGCCGGCACATCCACAAGCGACGGCAAATAGCGTTGGTCAACGGCAGACCAAGCGAGCTGGATCGCGGGTAAGCAAGCTTTCTCTGATGTGGCCCCGTCCCCTCCTTCCCCTCCCAAGACCGGAGCGCCAAACTCTTGGGGTGGGGTGGTGAGGCTCTGTCTCGTTTTCGGGATCGTTCTGACAAGCGCGGTGTGGATAGGGCTCGGCAACAGTCAGACGGCGGCCAAGCGCGCAGTCGCCGGCATCTCTCTCGCCTCAGTCGGCGGCCGGGTCACTCGGCGGCTACCGGGGACCGTCAAGCCCAGGAGGCCAGACGTCTCCGTCTTCGCAGTCAGATCCGTTCCCTTACTTCTCCCGGTTCCTAACCGACCTCAACAAGACCGAGACGGCCAGCGGCTGGATTTCGGACCTCGAACTCATGCATCACTACACCTCCGTCTCGTACCGGACCTTCTCCCACTCTCCCCAGACTCAGAGGACTCTGCAATATGACGTGCCAAGAGAGGCTCTCTCTTACCCCTTCCTCCTTCACCAACTCCTCGCCTTCTCGGCCTACCACCTTGCCTACCTTCAGCCAGACTGCCGGCACGCCTACCTTATGCAAGCCGCCCAGCATCAGAACGACGCCATCAACGGCATGCGAGGGACACTGCTCGGCACCATCTCGTCGACCAACTGCCACGCCCTGTTCGCCTCTTCTATCTTCCTCACCCTCAGCGCCTTCGCCACCTACCCCAGCTACGAGAAGTACAACCCTTCCTTCTCCCCAATCGATAGCATGCTCGACATCTTCACCCTGACGGACGGCATGAGTGTCATCCTCCGCGCCTCCGACGAAGACCTGCGCAAGGGCCCGCTGCGCGAGTTCTTCGCCAGGGGCAGGAGCATCGACGGCGCCGGCGGCCACGAGGACGACGGGTCGGCAGCAGTCGAGGCCTCTCTGCAGCCCCTGCTCGAGCGCCTGCCGCGCCTCGGCGCCCGGCTTGGCGAGATTGGCCTCCTCGAGGCCGAGACCAAGTACGCCGTCACCAACGCCGTCGTCGCCCTCGGCGAGGCCGTGGCCAAGTTGTCGTCGCTAAGCGTCATGTCGGCGCCCGTCGAGTTCCGCGCCGTCTTCCTCTGGCCCATACTCATGTCGAGCGACTACCTCGACACGCTCCGCCGGCGCCACCCTGCGGCCCTCGCGGTGCTGGCGCACTACTGCGTCGTCATCCACTTGGCCGAGCCGTTCTGCTGGTTCCTCAGCGGCTGGGCCAGGGCCCTCGTGTCCGCCATCTCGGAGCTGCTGATGGGCACGCCGTGGGCCGAGCTGGTGCTCTGGCCGATAGAGGTCATTGGCGTCGGCAGCTATGAGCTGCAGCTGGACCACATGGTTCACGCTGTGCCTGTCGTCCTTTGATATCTCTCTTATTCTTTCATTCTCTCTATCTATCACTTTGATAGAAAACAAACACACACACACTTGGAACAGGCGGCAGCGAGGCAAATCGGCGTCCTGCTCAGTATTCATGCCCACTACACTACAGAGTCATTTACAGATCCCTCATCTACGGCATGGCAAAGATTGGAGTCACCCGGTTGAGCACGAATACACGATACAGATGCAACAGGCTGGGACTATTGACAGGCGGACGGGCGAGCGATTGGGCTGGTACAGAAGGAACAGTAAGAGGCTTTCTGAGAGGAGGGATCGGCGAACGGCTCGTCGGGACTTGGCACGAACCTTGGAAAAGGTTACAGAGTACACAGAGACGCCAAGGTTTTTATTGAAATGGATGTCAACTCTCTCGCTATTATAGGTGGGGGAAATACCAAGAAGCTTTGCAAATCACACTGGTCGGGCCGTCCGTTCCGGGTAACTACGTGAACCTTGTAGTACTCAGCCTTGTGTAAGTCCGCATTCGCAACCTACCGTCGGCGCAGAGAATAACGATAACGAATAATGGCCCCATCTCCCCGCGGTCTTCTTGGACCTTCAGCTCTTCAGTTTCATAGAATCTTAACCACGTTGCCCCCCTCCTCGACCGCCACCCGCGGGCGAATCTCCCACAACTTCTTGACGGTTTGCTCTCCAGCTGCGCCTGGACTGACGGCGAAGACAGCAGAGGCAACGTACAACGGCTCCGTCTCCCCAGATCCCATCCGACCCTGATGACGTAGGCTGACGCGGTGCCTAACGGCAGGGATAAAGGTTCTCTGCGACACCAGATTGGTGTTGGGATCGGCCCTGAGAACGAACGCCTCTCCCGCGAGCAGCGCCAAGCCTTCACCATCCTCGGCATGTCCGCATGTGCCCAGGTCGACTATCCCGCTAGCACCTCCTCGAGACCGAACGTAAACGCGGCCGTCCTCCTCTACGAAGCAATCTCCAGGGGCCTCCGACGTCTCTGCACGCGGGAGGAAGAGGCCCTGTGGCGTATGAGAGTCGATAGCGAACCCCCCGTCCACAAGCTGGAGTTCGTCTAGCCATGGCATATCGACTGCCGTCGTACCAAAAATCACCTTGTGGACACGCACATGCCATCCGGGATACTGCTTTATCACCGGCACCAGGGTCGTCTCTACCCGCAAGTCCAGATACCTCCATGGCTTCCAGATGCTGACCAGAGACGGGACGAAGCAGGCATCGCCCCCCTCGCCGGCGACCGATACGGATACGAATCGGACATCCATCGGCTTCCACCTCGTCTTCCAGCTCTCGCCCCCGTCGTGGCTGGCACACAGGGTGCTGTCGGGGGCGAGCTGCTCCAGCAGACCACCTGCCGGCACGCTAAGCCCAAAGGCGGACGAGTACGCGAACTTGCCATACTTTGCCCCCTTGGCCTTGAAGGGCCTCGTCGTCGACTGACCGGAGGACAAGAGGAAACAATGCTCTGGGGTATTGCAGAGAATTTGGCTCGGCGGTCGGACCTCGGCAACCACGTCTAAGGATGCTGCGCCGTGTGCCCCAGCAAGGGGATGGGGCAGCTCCTCGCTCGCCCAGAAGGAATGGTTCTCGTCGAGACCCAGAACTATGAAGCTCTTCAAGCACCAGTACACCGACTGCGGCGAGTTGTAGTTCTCGCTCATGTACATGTTGGGATAGGTGAAGCCGATGCTCAGGGTGCCGTCCGCGTTGAACATGTCCGGATGCTGGGCCCACCAGCGGAGATGTCGAAGCAGCAACCCTTTGACGGTTCCAATGTCATTGACAGGAGGAGGGAGGTCGACTCCTGCCGTCGCTGCTGCTGCCCAGAACGCTGCGAAGGCGAACCGATACGTCAGACTCCTCCCGAACGGTATCGCGGCTCCTAGGCGCTATTAACGAGTGGACGAAACGAAACTCTAGACGTACAATCTACCATTTGCGTCAAAGTACCTCCAGTACTGCGAAGCAAACTCCCGAGCTTGCTGCTTGTATCGCTCCACCCTCTCCTCGTCCCCGACGGCGAACCGGACGTACAGCAACTGGGCGAACTGGATGGCGAAGCTGCCCGAGTAATAGTCGGCCTGCTTCCTCTCGTCGCCCCACAGCCCGTCGCTGGACCACCCCTCGCCGAGATAGAACGAGTCCAGCGTCTCAAAGTCGGCATCCATATGGTGACGGACCTCGTCCATCTCTACACCGAGCACCTTGACGAGGGCCAAGTTAACGAAAACACGAAACCACAGCCAGTTGTTCTGTGGCATCTTCTTGCCGTTGATCTGCTCCAGCCAGTCCCGGAGCCTCTCCCGAGCCGCCCCGTCGCAGGACGACAGGAAAGCGTCGGGGGAGACGAGGAGCGTAAAGGCGATGGACTCCATCTCGACCATCCGCTGATCGACGTCGCCCAAGTCGCCCCAGTACTCTTGGGACGTCCTGTCCGTTCCGGCGACGACGCCCGTCGTCCACGAGCCGAGGTCCACGCCGGCGAGGGCGGCTGCCGACCCGGGCTCGGCGAGGAGATCCGCCACGACCCATAGCGGTCGCGCGAACCCCTCGAGCTGCGCAGAGACCTCATCGAACCCGGCCGCCGTGCCGGTTGCGAGCTTGATTCTCGCTTTTCCGGCAGACTTGTACGGCTCTAGCGGTTTGAGCAGCGCCGTCGCTGCCTGCAAGAGGTCAGCGCGGGTACGGAAGGGGTTGTCGGAGAAGCCAGGTAGGGGAGGCATGGTGTGGCATTAGTTGACTGACGCAGGCTGTTCTAAAGGAGCTCGAGACAGGGAATTTCAAGTCAGGTCATTGAAGAATGCGGTCCCAATTGCGGAGTTGCCGGGTGAAGTCAGTCGGGCGTCGGGGTATCTGACGGATCAATCCACCTCCAGTGCCCATCGTACGGAAATGCCCCCAGCCGCCTTGGCGAAAATGCCCCCGGCTTCCCGTTTTCTGAGGGATTG
>WIGM01001029.1:0-14537 GCA_014235935.1 Colletotrichum musicola
ATCGTGGGCCAGTCCATGACGAACTTGCTTGCACAGTCGGTGTTTCCCAGGCAACTCGAATCACGCCCTCGCGATGTCCAAAGTTAGCAAGCCAATTTTCTCGCCTTTACTAGGTTCAACTAGCTAACTGGATACCAGCATCGCAAAGCGACGACAACAGCCGTCTCATCGAAGCATCAAGTATGGTATCACACGAACCGACGACCTCGACCGCAACAGAGATGGTCCTCCGCCGGGTTACGGAGATCGACACCCAGACTCGCCACCTCGAGAGCTACTTCGAGCGGTCGGACGTAGCCCCTATTCCAGACCCGGCGCAGGCTGTGGTAGCTGATGCGTCCTTCGTGGCGAGGCTGAACTCATTCACGACCGGCGAGGAGTCACAAGTCCTCTACGTCCACGCGAGATACCGTCCCGAGGGCCATCGTAGGCTGCGGGAGTCGGTGGCCGCGTACGCTTCCCTGGCCCGCGGGGCCGGCGTCCACATCGTCTCACACTTCTGCGAGCTCCCGGCCGACGAACCGCCGGAGAACAGGACACGGGAAGCGATAGGGCTGATCGGCCTGCTGTACTCCCTCATCAGACAGGTCGTCGGGTTCCTCCCCGTTGGACTGGACTCTGGGGATGACGTGCCGCTACCGGACGACGTTTTAACGCTCGACGGGACGCTGAGAACATGGGACAACGCTCTCTCATTGTTCTCTCGACTCGCAGGCAGTCTGAACCTGCCGCTCCTTCTATTCGTGGTAGACGGGCTAAATCTCTTCGAAGACGACAGCGAGCACAGCACAGACGAGGAGCTGGAGGGGCTTGTCGATGTCCTGATGGATCTTGTCGAGCGCGGCGAGGCACAGGGACGCGTCGTCAAGGTCTTGTTCTCCACGACGGGGCCGTGCGACGCGCTGAGTCGAAAGGTGGATGACTCCGACCAGTTGCTGTGCAACATGGGAACCTCGCGAAGGCCGGATCATCTGAGAGGACGTCACCGGGTGTCTTACCCGGGTGAATCTGACTCTAAGAACTAAAGTCGGACTTTTAGCCCAAGAGAAGTTGTAAATACGGTCTAGTTGTTGATGGAACTTATATTGGACTGACCTCACTCCAATATTCTCGATTTGATGTCCATTAAGTCTGAGTTCACCGAGTTGTGTAGTCTGTTTCGAGTTGAAGATCATCGGAACGCACAGACTTCCGACGGCGAATTATTGTTAACCGATTACTGGCTAAAGTCAACTCTAACCATCACAACAACCTCCAACAAAGCCCATGACTTTAGTCTCTACAAGTAGATGTAGCAAAGAGGAGAACCATCGATGGTATTCAAAAGCTCCCCAATGGAGCGGTCCTGCGCCAGGACGCCCATCTCGATCACATCGTCCTTCGTGGCGTTACGGCTGGGCGGCATGTTCTGAATGGTGATGGTCCCCGCGATCTCGAAAGCGGCACCGCCCCAGAGGTGAAGCGCCTGCCAGAGCCAGTAGACGCGGTCGACCATGGCGTGGTGCAGGAAGAAAGACGGGTCGGCCGGTGAAGAGAACAGGTCGCTGGCGTCGCCGCTCGCGACGAAGTGGCCCGCGGCGTGCATGCCGAGGAAGCCGTCGCCGAAGCGGCCCTGGAGCTCGTTCTGGAAGCTCGCGATGCTGCCCGAGGCGCGGCCGATGGTCACGTTGAGCAGGTTCTCGGGCGTGTGCCACGTCGAGGCGGTGTAGACGCTCAGGTCGCGGCGGAGGCAGCGAGGGTTGTGCGCCATGGGGCCGTTGGGGTTGGCGTCGAGGCCGTCCATGCCTGGGGAGACGGGGCCGAGGTTTACGGTCATGCTGGGAAAATTGTTGGATGAGGTGATCCTTGAAGAGGTTGAGAAGGGAAGGGACTTACTTGACGAGGGGACCGCTCGCGACGCAGCCGCCGCCGTGGCCGGAGGGTATCTCGATGTTGCCGTTGGGTGCGAGGCTCACGCTGCCATTGTGCGGGACGTATTCGCCGTCGCCGCTCAGGCTGGTATCGCTGCCGTCGAAGACGGGGGACTTGCGAGGGTCGTCTGTGTGGGCGAACCAGTTCCAGTACTAGGAGGGTCAGCAAGGCCAGGCGTAGGGTAAGGTGAAAGGCATACCGGCTGGGCTCCCTTGTAGCCACACTCGGTCTTCAAGGCGTTCTCGTAGGCCCAGACGTAGTAGCGGTGCCAGGTCAGGAAGTTGCCGGTGCCGTGAATAGTGCGAGTCTGGTCGATGTGGACTGCGACGAAGTCGTCGTACCGGTTGCGAGCGCCGGGGGCGAAGGACGGGTCCGATTTGGAGGGGGAGGTGAGCAGGCACTGCACGGCGGCGATGTACTCCTTGCGCTCCTTGGTAGAGAAAGCGGCCCTTGATGGTTGTAAGTATCATGGCATATGTGCGTTCAAGAATACACCAGCAGGAGCAATAAGAAACGAAGATCATCTTCATCGGGCATCAACGTACCAGTCTCGGCGCACCTGGGCGTTGAGAATGTTGCAGCTCCCGTCGCGCTTGGAGAGAGTCCCGTTGGCCTCGGCTTTCCTGAGGTTCTCCATCGCCTGGGCCTGCAGATCCGCGAGGATGCTCCCGGCCTCGTTGCGGGTCTCGAGGGGCGCGGCGGAAGCGATGGTCGACAGACCGAGGGCGGCCACGAGCTTGACCGCGTGCATGTTGTCAATGGTGTTGCTCTTCTTCCTGGGGAGCCAAGATGCACAAGACGAGCGGCGGCGTCGGGAGATCGGGAGAATCCGCAAGGGGAGAGGGTTGTCACTTGAGGAGAGGTGGGTGAGAGAGAGAAATATAGAAATGTGGTATTAAAAAAACGGCATGTATATACATGGAGGGGAGTGGACAGGCACCCCTGATCCATGACCAAGACTCAAGAGGAGCCCACGCAGTCGACGGCGGTCTGTGGAGAACGTGAGGCCCGATCGAACGACCGGTTGGCGGATAGAGATGAACCTAGTGGGTTGCTTAGTGTACTTACAATGGAGACATGGTTAAGAGAGGGGACGATCACGGAGGGACTGGACTGGTTGATCGAGTGTTCACGGTCTCTTCTTTTCGAGAGGTGACGAACTGAGGGTAGTAGTGTTTCACTCAGCCTTAAATCTGGGGAAGCCGCAAAGCTTAGTCTCGATGTCTAAATCAGAGGTGTCGTTGACAACGTGCAAGCACCTATGCAAATCCTGCCCAACGGCACTTGCACGACTAGTATGCCCCAAAGGAACGACCTGTGCCTCTGATATGCCGATGGGCTTGGCAAACTCCCGTCTTCCCTTCCACGTATCTAGGCGAGCGGGAAAAAAATACACGAAAGGAAAAGCCCGGAGGTTGGTGTATAGCCCACAACGAAATTTTGAAGAGGGGGGAGCGGACACACCCATTCAAAATGCGACGGCATGTTGGTTGCCCTTCCCCGCCAAACTACATATGCATGAGATAGCTCCACAGGCCGTCCGGGGCAGGGGACGGCGGTAGGGCCGGATGTAGCTACAAATGAGGTTACTGCAACGTTGGAGAAACGCCGACCAGTACGCTATATTTTCTTCTTTTCTTGGCCCTTGAAGCTTTCCAGCTTTCTGACCCCCGACTCAACAAAACTAGCGTCGTTGCCTATCGGCAAATAATGCCGGTTGATTTGCAACCGAGGCATGCAATTCTCGCACAAGTTGGCAAAGACATGGGAGCGGAAGTGATCGCCGGGGACCCGGTTCAGCTTACTTGATAAAAGATGTTGAATAGTGGAGACTAGTGTCTCTCGTAACCCGCGCTCTCCTCTTTCGAGTGGAACTTCTTCACCGTTCGCCGGAGAGCTCCGCGCCCTTGTTTGCGCCCTCGTCTACGATGCAACCTGGGAGGGGAGCAAACCTCGTAGGTCGTGCTTCTGAGAAGGACAGAGAGGCCGAGTTATCCCAGTTGACATCCGTTCATGCGAGCGATCTACCCCGCAACGATAGACTCAGAGCGAAAGACCCGCATAACTTCAAGTCTGTCGTTGGTTTTGTGTACGGAAATCTGGATACTGTACCCGCGTTTGACTGACATGAATCCGCCGTGCCGGTCGTATCGGGCACCTGCTTGTGATAAAAGAAAACACAAGAAATGCCCTACTTTAAGTTCCTCTCTTGTTGGTGATGATGATGCATGGCGGCTTGCAACCAACAAGAGGGCGGGGCATTTCGAAAAGACGTTGGGCTGATCAGCTGTGTCAGATTGATTCATACACTTCCTTTCTTGCCCTGTAGTAGCTCCAGAAATAACGCTGGCATCCCTATAGAAAATCACGATAGAGACACTACCGCAATCACAACAGTACCGCAACTCAGAGTTCATAGCTTAATAGCAAAAACTGGCTGACTGATATCAGATTTCACAACTATGTAAATGTAAATGTTCGCTATGCATGTCCAATATGTACTTCTGTATCTTGGCACTGAGATACCACCAACTCTCTCCCGTATATCAACCACCTGTAGCCGGCCTGACCGGCTCAGCAGGCAGCGCCGGCGGCGCCGTAGCCTTCGGCACGGGGCAGAATTTCCTCTTGATGCTGTCGGCACTGCTAGTCGCGTCCAACGCGCCGAGCATAGTCGCCAGCTCGCCCATGCGCTGGGCTATCGAGACGAACATTCCAGCTGTTGAAAGTCGTCAGCATTAGACATAATCTCAGCCATCCGAAATGGACTCACCTTCAGCGTGCCACAGGTAGTGGCAGTGGAACGCCCAGACGCCGGGGTTGTCCGCCACGATGCGGATCACGATGTGCGAGAAGCCCGGGATGGTGACGGTGTCGCGGCGCATGGGGTTGTCGAAGTTCCACGTCGTCTTGCTCTTTCCGAACAAGCCGTCGCCCCAGCCGATGACTTGGAAGTTTTGTCCTGTCGGGGTCAGTACAATACATCGTTAAGTTCAAATTGGGAGTAGTTACCGCTGCGAAAATTGTTAGCTAATCCACGTGTTTCCGTCTGTTGAAGGGGCTGACTTACTGCAAGTGCCAAGGGTGGACCATCATGGCGTCCGAGTTGACGACGATCTGGGCCGCCTTGTCGTCCTTGGAGACGAGGACGAGCTGGTCCTTGCCAAAGTCCAGCTTGGGTTCCGGAGAGTTCAGGTTTGCTGGCGAAATGTCCTGCTCCAAGACCTTCCATAGGGCCGCGTCATCTTTCAGCGGAGTGAAGAGCGTCTGTCACATTTAGCTTCGAGATATGCTAGTCAAGCGCAATTCGAGCGTACCTTGTTCACGTGAGTGCGGACAACGTCCCCAACGCGCTCCTGGCGGAAGGTAAAGTAGTGGAAGTTCCTCTCGCCGACGTCGTACGCCGTCCTGCTCCGCACGGGCTTCGGCAGGTTGAACGGCAAGTCTTCGCAGTGGTCGCCCCACGGCTCCTTGCCGATGCCGGGGTTCGAGGTGCTCTTGATATTCCACGCCTTGCCGATGGGCGCGACGCCGACGTCCGTCTCGTCGTAGGACAAGATCGCCGTCGCGCCGAAGGGCGCGCCGTGCATGCCCATGCCCTTGTGGTTCTTGTGCGACATGTGGAAACACCTAGTGGCGGCGTCCGCTCGGATGAGGTAGTTTCCAGCGGTCTGGTTCGCGTTGAGGATGACGGAGTACCGCTGGCCCGGGTTCATGTACACGCGCGTCGTGGCGATGGGGGCGACCTCGACACCGTCGATTTCGACTATTTCGAGGCTGTGGCCGTCCACCGTGACGAAGATGGGCGTTGAGGTGCCGTGGTTGATGAGACGGAGGCGCGTCTTGGAGCCGCTCTTGACGCGGGTGTTGTACAGAGAACCCCAGGTGCACTCAGCGGGGGCAGCATCTCGGGGCGAGTTGTGCTCAGCCATGTTGTGGCCTTGGCCTTGCATGTCTTTCATATCATGGCCCTCCATGTTGTGGTTGTCGGCTGGCTTGTCTCCACCGGAGGTTTCTTCCTTTAAGCTAGAGCAGTTGAAGGTGTTCTTTCCATTCAAGATGACGTTGTCAGGAGGAGGCTCACGTCCAGGCTTCTTGGGCGCCCAAGGAGGGTGGGCACTCAGGTACTGGTTGAGAAGCTGGTGCTGGTTAGGATCGGGATGTGATATCTGCATGAGCGCGGGAAGGGGTACTTGCATTTCCTCCATACTCGTGGAACAAGTCGCCGACCATGATGAGCTTGTCATCGTCGACAGCAGGGATCTCCTCGGTAGGATCATGGATAACCTATCGCATCTGGTTAGAACCACTTCATGGAGGATCTGCCACCGCAGCGACCTTGCGTGCGGGGCCTGAGTAATCTTACCAAGGGGCCAAAAAGTCCATCGGTGACTTGGACGGTCACGTGTGCGTGCCACCAGAACGTCCCCCGCTGATCCGTGAGGTTGAACTCATAGGTAAACCCTTGGCCGGGCGGAATTGCGCACTGAGTAACGCCGTTGACGCCGTCCATCCAGGGAGAGTTCCTCTGATCAATGCCGTGCCAGTGGATGGTGGTGCTCTCCTCGAGCATCTGGTTGTTGACGGTGACGCGGATGGTGTCGCCGGTGTTGGCCTCAATGAGCGGGCCGGGGGACTGCCCGTTGACGAGGATCATGGACTTCTCGTAGCCGTCGGGAGAGTGCAGGTCACGCGTGACGTTGAAGACGTACTCCCGCAGCGTGGTGACGTTGGAAACCTGGAAACCGGTCTGCAGGTCGAACTGCTGCTGCGGCGTAAGCTTGACCTTGGGTGTCTGGGTGGGGACGGCCAGGGTCGAGGTCGGCGCGATCGACGGAGTCACCTCCGGGATCGAGACCGGCGGCGGCGGCGGCGGTGGTGGAGGGGCCGGCTCTTCCTGCTGCTGCGGCTGGTCGTCGTGGTGAGCCTCCTCGGGCGGCGCGGCCTTGCTCTGCACCTCGAAGAACTGGAGGAAGATGAGGCCGAAGAGGAGCAGCATGGACAGACAGGTGAGGCCCAAGATCCACCTGAAGGACCTCCTCCTGCCGGCCGGGCGCCTGAAGCCGGCCTTCTCGTCGAACTCGGCGGAGCTGGCGAGCAGGGTGTCGCTCTGGCGGCCCTCCAGGTCCGAATCTGAGGACGATCTGCCCCCGAGCATGGGGTCGTGCTCTCGTGCCCCGTCCCGCGGGACTAGACCTGCCGCACTCATGGTCGCGGTAGAGAACGTGAGTGAACGAATGGAATATGTAGCGGTCGCAAATATACAAAAATTTAAGAATCAAGGGCGTGGAAAAACAAACATGGACAGAGAAAGTGGCAGTAAGCAGGAAAAGAATGCTCCCAATTCTACCAGCGACGGGAGTTCGCCATGGACTTTTTTCGCCCCTTCCTGCCGAACGTTATCAACGGGAAACACGGGGAAATCAGAGAGAGAAACCACGTGGTTAAAGGGGCAGCGCCTCAGGGGAGAAAAGCCTCCACTTAAACGTCGAGGGTATCCATCCGCTTTTGTTGCTTTTATCCGAGCAGCCAGACGCTTGGCGCGCTGGAGGAGCGACAAAGCCCCGGCGCGTTCGCGTCCGTCTGCTAAGCGGGATCGGGAAAGACCCTCAAGCGGCTATCGCCCCCTTATCCGCATCTACCTCTTTAAGAGCAATGCCAGGTGTCTGGAAATTTCCAAGCGTCTGAGTCGTGAAACTCTGAGTGAGCCGAACGCCTAATTGATTGTGCCGAGACGCCATTTTGAGTTTCTGTCAGGGGCAGTCTGATGACGAAATGGAAATAACGTCTCCAAGTCGACGGATCCAGAGACGGCGCCAGATTCGTTTCAACGCAGTTCACGGAGTCGTCTCCCGATAGGCGTGGAGGGTTACAGGGGGGGCACTCCTCTCCGTGATCTGCAGACCTGGGGCGAGAATCTGCCCATCAACAGTCCAACCCATCCGCCAACCTTTGCCTTCGTTTCATCCCTTCCCCCTCAGCCAAGCCCGGCGATTGAGTGTTTCATTCGCACGGTGTTCAACCAGAGAGGGCAGCCCAATGATGCACGGCCGATCCGTCCGTTAAGATTCACGATGAACGCGACGTTGACTTCACTTTAGTCTTCCAGGCTCCTGGGACTGGTGCAATGCCCTGAAGCTGCAAAAGTTTAGGTTCTGCTTAGCTGCATAAACCGCGGCTGCACCCCGCAACACGAAGCCGGCAGTCGCGGAGTGGGTGCCTCCTTGCCCGTTCTAGGTCTCGTCCTTTCCGAGGGAAGGGTCATGGTCCTTAAGGTGATACCCTATAGTGGGGATAAGTTCGACTCTTATCAGCGCTATCGGGATCTCGCTTTTGGCTTCGCTATGGTTACGGCCGTTCCTCGGCACCTTCCTAGAATTTTCCGGACCCGTGTCCTCGGTGGCACAAGAGCCGGAGCCGAGGCAAGGCACCGGAGGTACTTAGTCGACGACGACACCGGTAGCACGGGGTCCACTTTAGACCTCATTGACGGCCCAGTCCCGTTTCTCCCTGCCCAACATTGTGAAGCTATCCAGCAGGCCGACGGCGCTGGAGAAAAACGTTTGGCTTGGTACCGAAGGTGTATTTGGGGTTAAAAAGCCACCCCGCACCCGGCTCGGTCCTGGTTGAAAGTTCAACACGGAGACAACACCTCTTCGGCATCGCAAAGTGGTTACAATGGCATCCCATCTCAAATCAACCTCTTCACTGGATCGGGCAGAAGTGCAGTGGTGGGACTGGTCCAAGGTCTATGTCCGCTGCCCAAACTGCGACAAGATCCATTGCCATGCTCTGAGTGGTCGACACGTCTACGAGCCTCCAAGATCGCTACGCCAGGTATTGTCACACTGTAACATCCAAGGTCGACACGACAATTACCGGGGGTACCAGATCGTCTTTCCTTTCGACGCCGAGTCGGGCGAGGTTGACTACGAAATCGCGCTTCACTTTGCTGTCTTGGGAGCGTCGTTTCAGATGGTCTAGCTTCTCCTATCCAAAGGAGCGAAGCCCAACGTGATCAACATGGACGGAAGAACCCCTCTGATGGAAGCTGCACTTTGGGGTGGGCTCGAAAACGTCAGAACCCTCTCGAATCACGGTGCGGATCGAGACAAAATCTGCGCTTGTCGAGGGAAACGCATGCGGGCCGCCGACTTTGCTCGATCTCTCGATAGGTACAATCGCGAAGAGCGATTCACTCGCACCCGCGCCGGGAAACTCTACACAGAAAACACCTACCTGAGAGACTTGGATCGGGCGAGTATCTTTCGTCTACTGAGCGGCGGCCCAGAAGTGCCGCCGCCAGCCCGCCTCACATTGTCTAGCTTCACATTTACCCGAACAATGCAGGACCGAGCCGGACTGATGACACTGATCGCCAAATTCGACATGCCGAAGGAAAGCAAGACAGTGGGTATGCTGTACCGTGGCGAAAAGCTGCCACCTGTGGCTGCCTTGAGCGGCTGGACTCATGGAAACGGCACCAGTGTCCGGATCGGAGGCGAGGAATGGACGGGAAAAGTCCTTGGACTATGTGATTCCATCGGGTTCCCGCTCCAGCTAGACTCCAGAGACCAGGGGGTTCCAGGGCAGTTCCATGCTACGCATGCAGAGAAGCAGCTCGTTGCGCTCTTCGTCAACAAGCACGTCTTCCTGCGCCAGGAGGTCGGGCAGGGACTTCCAGATGTGTCGGAACTTAGCCTCTCCGAGCTGTCGGGCGCGGAGAAGGAGCGGCGGGAACGAGACAAGCAGCACAAAGAAAAACTATTCAAGCTCAAGAAACTCACGCCTCCACTTACTCTCAAGAGAGCGACAATTCTGGTATCCCGGCCAGTCTGCTGGGACTGTCCGAAGTTTGTGGAGTTTGTCAACTACGCCCTTAGTTTAGAGCTTACGGTATTTCACCGCTGCCTCAATATGGATGGAGTGCCGAGAATGTCGACAATAGTCCGCTTTTGATGTTGGAACTCTGGCCTTTTAGGACTTGGACTCGTGGACTATTTTGTATCTATTACCTAGCTGCGGGAAATTGGAACATGCGAGTAGTCATGAACAGATTGGAAGCATCGACATGAGCGAGCAATCTTCGCATCAACAAGCCCCCTCTGATTGTACAGGAGAGCTGATACTCAACGAAAATGGCGATTGTGATTAGCTGAATACACGAACAAACACGCTAGCTTTGAGACCATGCCCCCCAACGCAGCGAATTAGTCAAGAAACACCGGCCAATTGCCAACCATTATATCGATACTGTTGATGTCCTGTCTTACTTCAGGCTTTACTATAGGGGACTTTCATTTCACATCCCCCAAGCTGACCACCTCCGACAAGTACCGGTAGCGACAATAGCGGACGATAGTGACAATGGCGGACAATAGCGACAATGTTGGACGATAACAATAATAATACACTTAAAGTAAATAGTAGTAGGTTAGAATAACTAGAGGGTATGTGAAATACTCAGCCTAGGGGGTGTGACATAATAGTTCCCTTACTATATGGTTTTCTATATCAAGGGCAGTGATGCCAACCACGTCACTCAACACCTACGGAAACCTGGAGTTGCCCAACATCCAACAGATGAAGATTCGACTCGGGCAGGGCCAAGACCCCGGTTGACGACTCTTCAACCTCGGCACAACCCAAAGAGGCAGCTAAACACCCTTATGTTCTCCACTTCTCTCCACTGACTAGACGAGCAACGGGCCGTCCTTGTGGGGTTTCCAGAGCTGAAACCCGCTGAGAACACCCGCAGTAGTGTAGGTCGCGGACTTTGTTGGCTTCCCGCTCCGCTGCCCAGATCCCAATTGGGTCCTGTCCTCAAAGACTCTGAGTAAGCGAGGACAGGAAACGGGATCGACATTTAAGACCCCTCAGTTGTCCGCTGCGATGCCAATGTTGGGAATGGTTGCTCAACTCCTGCCACTCTTCTCTGCACTGTATCCCCAATCAACCCTCACATAAATCGCCAGCAACAAACAACCGGCACGATGGCCCAGGTAAACGGCACCTGCGACCCCAAGTTCGAGGGCGTTCGCGCCAAGTTCGACGAGCTTCTCAAGTCAGGAGAGGAGCTGGGCGCCTCCTTCGCCGTCACCATCGACGGCAAAGACGTCATCAACCTCTGGGGCGGCTTCGCCGACCCGGAGCGCTCGCGCCCCTGGACCGAGGACACCATCGTCAACGTCTACTCCACCACCAAGACCGTCTGCGCCCTCGCCATCCTGATGCTCATCGACGAGGGCCGCCTCTCCCCGAACGACAAGGTTGCGAAGCACTGGCCCGAGTTTGCCGTCAACGGCAAGCAGGACATCGAGGTCCGCCACCTCATCTCCCACACCTCCGGGCTGGCCGTTTTCGAGGAGCCCATCACGATCGAGGAGCTCTGCGACCTCCAGCTGGCCACCTCCCGACTGGAGGCGCAGGCCCCGCGCTGGGAGCCCGGCACTGCCTCCGGATACGGCGCCTGGACGTACGGCTACCCGGTCGGCGAGCTCATCCGCCGCATCACGGGCCAGAGCCTCACGGGCTTCGTCGCGCAGAAGATCGCCGGCCCGCTCGGCGCGGACTTCCAGATCGGCGCCAAGGAGGCCGACTGGCCCCGCGTCGCGCAGCTCGTCCCGCCGACGATCCCCGCGCCGCCGCCCGGCTCGTCGGACTGGGGGCCGAAGCCCGGCACCACCGCCGCGCTGATGTTCAACCCCCTCCCGAACGCGAGCTTCGGCAACACCGCCCCCTGGAGGCGCGCGGAGATCGGCGCCGCGAACGGACACACCAACGCCGCGGCGCTGGCGCGGATCTGGTCGCGCGCGGCGACGCTGGGCGACGACGACGAGAGGCGCTTGCTGTCCCGCGAGACGGTCGACCTCATCTTCCGGGAGCAGTCGTACGGGCCGGATTTGGTCCTCGGGCCGGTCATCCGCTTCGGCTGCGGGCTCGGGCTCAGGGGCAGCGGAGACTCGCTCGTCGACTCGTGGATGCCCGAGGGCCGCATCTGCTTCTGGGGCGGATGGGGCGGGTCGTTGGTTATTAACGACGTCGACCGGCGCATCACGATTGCGTATACTATGAACAAGATGAGCAACTCGACCGCAGGGAACGATGCTGTTATTTCGTACATCGCGGAGGTGTACAAGGCGCTCGGCGTGCCCATCCCAGGAGGGCCGAAATAGGTCTTCTTTGTTGAAGTTGAAGTAGGATAAGCGTGGTTCAGAAATCGTCCGATGTGGTCGATATCTAGAACGTTTTTTCTTAGGGAATGACCGCTCTGACGGCACAATTGGTTTCCCGTGACGATAAACGATTCAACATGATATTAGTAACGATATATACATCCCTAAAAAAGACTATCTCTTCGGAAATGCCACTGGCGAGATGCCCGGCTTCATGATGCTGCTGCCGGGACTGCTGGGCGGCACAGAGCCGGCGAATCCGGCTTCCAGCGCGGCAGGGTCCGCCCCCCTCTCCATCGTCTCGAACCTCGAGAGCTCGCGGTCCACCCTCTTGGCCTCCTCGCTGCTGGCCAGGGCCTTCCAGTCGTCGCTCCGCAGCTCCTTGTGGGCGCCGGCCCCGCCGGGCCGCGGCTTCTGCTCCCTCTGGTCATTGCTGCCCAGGAAGCGCTTGAACATCGGGCGCAGGGTGGGCAGACTGCCCGCGACGATGCCGACGTTCATCTCGGTCGCCGTCCATATCGTGATGTCGCGCGTGTCCCAGAGGAAGTCACCGTGCCTGCCGTAGTTGGGGAGGTAGCTGGTCTTAACGCAGGCGGCCGCGACGGCGAAGAGCCCGAGAACCAGGACGACGATGAGCGAGATCCTTAGTCTCTCCCGGCGGTGTACCTCGAGGTGCCAGAGGATTGCTATCGGGATCGTTGCGAAGATGAGGTCCGTGAGGATGGTGATGGCGGCGTTGGTGTAGCTGAGGCCCTGGAGGGTCTGGGTGGACCAGCACCCCGAGACTACGGACGGGTCCCAGAGAACGCGGATATCGTCGCACTGCACCAATAAGGTCTGTGTGAACATAGGCTGGTCGTCAGCAGGTGTACCCAAGAATCGCGGGGAAAGGGGAACTTGCTATGCAACAGGCGATGGTGTACGCTGCCATGAAGGCCATGATGGACGCGATGACACGCTTGTGGATCTTCTTCACGGCCACCCGGAGGAGCGAGAAGCCCACCGAGAGCTTCACGAGGCAGATGCCTGCCAGGTACAGCTCCTGGCTGACGAAGTTCAGCTTCATCCCGATGACAAAGTCGCGGGGGTCGATGTCCCCTGCGTGACGACCCGCGCCGTAGCGGACCGAGGCGACGACGAAAGCCGCGCCGGCAATCGAGGTCGCCATGGCGAACGTCGTGACGGCATCCTGTTCGGGCGGGTTGAGCAAGTCAGCGGAATGTTTCGCGAATGAGTATGGGGGCATTCTTCGCATGGGGGACCGACATCGGTGCCAAAGCTGTGGATGATGCCAATACGGACGTAGAGGCGTGCGAGCACGACGATTAGGGCCGCGGCCGTGACGGTTAACGTCGCCGCCAGGATCTTGGGCCCTTCGTTTTGGGCCGGGTTGGAAACCAAGTCCATTTGGCGCAAGTTCGATTGATCAATTTCTACCCAAGCATGGAAGAATCATCGGTTGCTTTTGAGAGTCCGAACGGTAGGCGTAGGGGTCTCACCAATATATCGTACGGCCGCCTGACTAGTCTAGTAGCTAGTAGGCTAGCACGACGGCTGAAAAATGCCATCGACGCAAACGGAACGTCTGTTCTAGATTACTAACTAATCCCGAAGCGCGGGATACCCGGTCCAAACTTTATTCGTGTTCTTCATAGGGCAGGTGAGCAGCTCTCAAAAGAAATAATGAGGAAACTTCGCCTAGTAATAGAGAACCACGAGTTATGATATCATGGCCGGTGTCAACCACGAAATGGAACGCAGTAGATGACTACAAACCATGGGAAGGTCGAAAATCTATGACCTTGTTGATCGGCATGGCTAAAAAAAGAAGCAACGGACCTAAGACGAGTTCACTTATTTGCAAATCGTTGCCCGACATTCGCCATCGGTCAGCTGCCAACCACAACGGTCTTGTAGTTGTAGTTGAGGCATGCGGTCAAGGATGCATTTCAATGAGATGGACCGAGCTTTACGCTCATTCAGGAGCGAAAATGCCGCGGGGATTCTTTCGTTCAGCCGGAAGACCGCAAGTCGTCAATCTGAGTCGGACGGCGTCCGCTGCGACTAAGCCTAGCGGTCGGTTGTTGGTTGCTGATTACCCAATCAGTACTATATATTATCATCGCTGTCTCCCGTTATTATCGCTGTCTCCCGTAATTGTCGCTGCCGTCCGTCATATTTGTTGTCGTCCGCCGTCTTCGTTGCTGATGGGAGGTGGGATACTCAGCCAGGGGTGTGAAATAATAGTTCCTTTCAATCTACTCTATCTCTCGCAATGACTCTTCACAACCGGCTTTGATTCTAACTTGAGAATCGCATCCATGATTCGAGCCCGGTCATCATCCCAGAAGCAGAAACCAACCTCTGCCATCCGTGGATGCTTGCCGGGGTTGTCGTTTTGCTGCGGGTCCGTTGCGGACCGGGGCCGGACTTGGAGACTCGTAATCCGAT
>WIGM01001030.1:0-14513 GCA_014235935.1 Colletotrichum musicola
ACGCGGCTCCAAGAGGAGATTCTGAAGACTTCGACGGACGAGACGCTCTTCTCCTGGTCCTGGAGCGAGGACGATCCAGCGGCGTGGTCCAGCATGTTGGCGCCGTCGCCGCGCAGCTTCAGGCACGCTGCGGACTATCGCCCGGCAAGGAATGAGTTGGAACGCCCCGTTCCTTATGCGATGACGAACTTTGGACTTTCAATACGACTGCCGATCGTCCGGGTCGGTCAGATGCCGCGTTCGGCGGTCGACCGATGGCTCCGGGCATTCGAATTCGTTGCTTTGCTGTCCGTCACTACAGCGGATGGCTACATCGCTTGCATACCCCTCGAGAAGACCCAGGCCATGGACACCTACCGAGTTGTTAGAGACTCCCCACGTCCGATTACATTGCGTTGGACGACGCGGCTCTTGATGAGGATGGAAGGGCTCAACCCGAAACCCCAAGACATCTTCGTTCCCTCGAGAGAACCCGGATTGAACCTTGAAACCCGGCGGGCAGAATCCCTTGACGAAACCGTCAGCCTGGGCAGGTACGCGGTCCTGCTCCTCGTGTTCAACACGCTGGACCTAGCGCCGGTAGTCACGAGTATCGACGCCATTCCGAGGCACAGAAAGTCCAAAGCAGGGTTTCTGACCTTTAAGAAGTTCGTCGTCGTCGGCGCTCCTTCTAAAGAGCGGGCGCAGCCATCTGGGCATTTCCACGCCGTCGAAGTTCAAGGATCTCTTGCGCGAATCAACTGCGACGCCTTCAGGGACGCCGAAGGGCCCCTGTGTCTGCTGCTCGGGGTGCTGGTCGGCGAATGTGGCAAGACGACATGGTTTTGCCGGCTTCTGGCAAATGCCTCCAGCAACGCAGAAGATACGAAGACGGCATCGCCTTTTAACCATGGATACTTGGAGTCTCTGTTGCTCGACGAAGCTTCCAACTGGAACTGGACTCTCGGGGGCAGCACTGGCATTACTGACGACCCGAAGGCCGAGGACACGAAAGTGCAAGTATCGACGCACGAGGACGTTTCCGCCAAACTAGGGCCAGAGTTCCTGGTGGATGCGAATCACCAAGAGACCATTGCAAAAGCTGTGCACATCGTCATTGGAAAGCCGCAACTGATGCAACACTTGTCAAGCACGTTTTAACGAGATAACCCTTCATCAACTTCTTCTGTTTCGATACAACTCCGCGGTCTTCCAACTCACCCTCCGTATCTAATCGTCGCCGTCCACGACCTTGGACTGCGCCTGGGCCTGAACCTCGCTCTTGTAGCGCTTGAACTGCCTCGCCCCGATCCTCAGCGCAAACATCTCGTCCAGCTCGGCGTACGTCCTCCCGCGCGTCTCCGGCTGACAGAACCATACGTACACCAAACTAACGATCGAGGTCCCAGCAAACACGAATCCCAACTTGCCGCCAAGGGCAAGCTGGTCCGGGTTGAACAGGTACGGCAGCGTGAAGCTCCACATGACGTTCAGCGCATTCTGGCAGCACAGCCCAAACGCAATCGTCTTGACCCTCAGCCTCGACGTCGAGACCTCGGCCAGGATCGTGAACGCCACGGCGCCGATTCCCGTGTTGTAAAAGAACGAGTACAGCAGACACATCGACACCGCGCCGCGCAGCGACTCCGTCGTCCCCAGGACGTCCAGCGCGCCCTGGACGGTGCAGATAAGAAGCAGCATCCCCACGCCGAGCAGCATCAGCAGCCGGCGGCCGAGCCGGTCGACGAGGAACCACGAGACGACGTTGCCGCCGATGGAGAGCACCTGCGCGGCGATCTGGATGTGGAAGGACATGGCGCCGCTGAAGCCGGCGAGCTGGGCGTAGTAGAGCGTGTAGGACTGCATGAATAGCGAGCCGGCGAGGGACTGGATGAGCAGCGGCGCGATGGAGATCATGGTGCGGCGCAGGTTGGAGGCGCGGAAGCACTCGAGGTAGCTCACGTCCGAGGTTTCGCTGCGGGCCTGCTCGAGGGTGAGCTCGATCTCGGCGTAGCGGCGGGCAGAGGTCTCGGCGGAATGGCCCAGGCGGCGGAGGCTCTGGATGGCTTTCTCTTTGCCGCCCTTGTTGGCTAGCCACCAGGGTGACCTATCCAGAAGTTTGAGCAAACTGGGGCTTGAGGTGAATGAAGGGAGAGGAGACGTACTCTGGCATGAAGAAGACAAAGATAGCGGATATAGCCGCGACGCCGTACTGAGAGACGAACACGGCGCGATACGCCCAGGCATTGTCGAACGTCCCGGTGCTGTTGAGGATGAGAGACACCGCGAAGGGACCGATCGTGTAGCCGAGGCCGATGAGGCAAGTCATGAGTCCACGCAAAGGAAGCGGTGCAACCTGAGAGCGTTCATGTCAGCATTTGTTCCTGGCTGGACACCGGTGACGGACAGAGTGTTTCTGGCTGGATAGCGATGACAGATGGAGGAGCTCACCTCTCCGATGTAAGTCGTCGACACAGCCTTCAAGGTGCCAACAGCAAAACCGTTCAGGAACTTGCCGCCAAAGAACATGGGGTTCGTGTTCGCAAGGACCTGCACGGTGATCGACGCGAACGACACAACAAGGGCTCCCATGACCGTCCTCTTCCGGCCGATCCAATCCGCAACCTGTCCCGAGAACAGAGCCCCGATGGCTTGACTGAGACGCCCGTCAGCGAATAATCATAGTCATGGTTTCCCCAACAACTTACGAAGCCACGGGACCTCCCGAGTGAGCCCCCTGCCACGCCGGCGGCAACACCCACCCGCCGTTGCGGTACGACCCAAAGTCCTGCCGGAAGCGGGGGATGCCGACGACGAGGCCGGCGGCCTGGTTCTCATAGCTCACGAGCAGGATCTGCCACGCCGCGAAGACAGCCCACGCGAAGGCCCGCGGGTTCTGCCGGATGGCCGCCCACTTGCCGATGTTCGGGTCCTCGGCGACGGCGGCATCGTCGTCGCGCCGGCGACCTTCGGTGCCCTCGTGGTGAGACGGCTCGGCTGTCTTTTCCTGTTCCATTTCGGGTACGAAGTGGGATCGGACTTGGTCGAATGGTGTTGATGGATAGACTGACGAGTGGCTCCCTTCAGTCGGTCGGGAAGGTGTTGACGGCCCTACTCCAAGACTCGGAAGAAAACGCGTGCCGTCCTCGCGGATACTTATACGCAGCATCTAGAACGGCTGTAGGCCCATTAAAGCGCCCTAATCAGATCATCCAGAGTCCGGGGAAACGTGGGGGAGAACGAAGCGGTGCCCCATGGTGTGGTTACTGCGGGGGTTCCGACATCCGGATGGATCTTTCGCAGACCCTTCCCCCCGAGACCCGGGATTGTCGTTCGACTTTACCCTCATGTTTGATTCTTCGAGTGCGGATGTCGGTTGACTTTTGATCTGGGGTCGAACCAACAGCATGGGGCAGCCAGGGGGTTATCGCCAGGTTGTTCGCGGAGTATCGCAGATACAGGAGCTTCGCCCAATCATATTGGCATGGAGCAACTTCTTTACCGGCATAGAAACGCTAACTCTTCACCTACTCTGCCCTTTACTGTAAAAATGAACCTGATTATTCCGACGGCCAGCCGCTTGAACGGCACCAGCTGTAGAATCTCCACCGCTTCGGTTCTTGGGCACCATGTGTCAAGCCGGCGTTCTATGACTGATGTCTAAATCTTTCTGTTATTTATTCCCTATCAATCAATACCACGGACGTCGATTGGTCACGGATGTATGTGCTCGAGTGGTTGAATCTTGTCATCCGTCCCCTCTCGGGCCACAGTTCCGCGTGGACGGTCCACTCCTAACTCCCCGTTCCAATCACCGAGTGCAAGGAGGCCTGCTACGCGAGACGGCAAATGCAACTCGCTTGAGCTAACATATTCTCTGTATAAAAGATACATTTCGTCGGTACCTAGCCCGGTCTGTTTTTCTGCGTAAGCCCTCCCTCTCCGCCAGGTCCAATGGCCTGCCCCCTGAGTTGGCCAACAAAAGTTCTCCAACCCAACCTTTCTTCACAGCGTTTCCCGCCGGATTGGAGACAACTTGCAGGACCTGCCATTGCTTCGTCGTGAAACAAGATCGCCTCGTTGTTGAATTCGGTAAACGCTGATCGAAAAGGACTTGTCGCTGTTGTCCGGCGTCAATACTCAATGGCTCCATGATTTAATCCGTAAATGGTTAGCAAGAATAGTCACCATACGTCGGACGAAGGGGTTGATGGACGACGGGGTTGATGGATGACAGGATGCCGAGTGGATATTATGGTCTTGCTGGGAGAGTTCTTAGCGTGAAGCGACAACAACTTTCCCTCTGGGAGGTAAGAACGAATGGGGGCGAGCAAGATAGTACGGGAAAGAAGGGGAAGGGGATCATTTAAGGTAGATATGGAAGAAGGCAACTAACGCAGCCTGTATCTTCTGGGAAGGAAGCAGCCATTATTGTCAGAGGAGGAAGGAGATCAGTGACTCCCCAGGCTGCAGCACACGAGAACCTTCAAATAGAGCTATTAGTGGGCAAAGATATGTAACATGTTTTCAAGATGATAGCAGAAGAGTGGTTGTGTGGAAGGGCAGTGGTATATTTCCTATTCCCGTCCCTTAGCCACACTCCTATAGGGAGTGGACGGGAGCACCTGATCTCGGCCGACCAACTGTGTTCAGTGTCCCATGTCCTCTAGCAAAGCGCAACGTTTCGTTTTGACTACTTAAAACATTGGCATGTCGAGGATGTCTAGGGTGGTCAAAATATCAGCACTGTAAAGGCTTTGGTGCATCAAAGGTATCAGATGTGCTGAGATGGAGCAGCTAGTACTCGTTTGTGGTGTTATACTTGGAAGAGCTTCAGTGCAAGAAATGCGTGCGAAGAGCGATTGATTATCATTCTAAACCTAGTGAGCATAACATTCTCTCTCAATGACTAGTCAATGAGGACCGCCGATAACTTATACTCGAGAATAGCCGTCTTTGAAGTCTACATTTGATGCCAATTACTCTGCATCCTGACCTCTTGGGCGGGCCCAGTGTCTTGGAATTACAGGGGGCTCATCCTCTTCATGCTTCATGCGCTTCTTGTAGGTGTAGTCGCCTGTGTCGTTCAGTCCCCCGAAGGCAGGGCCCTCGAGCCACTCATCCATCTTCTCTCCGTACTGCAGCCAGTCGGCAGGGTATCATCCCGCGAACCGGGAAAGCTTGTTCGAGCTGAACATGACGGTGGGGTGAGGCGGCTTCTCGTAGTATCTCAGGTGCTTCCCCGGCTTCTTGCGCAAGCTGTCAACGCACGAGTTGCGGTAGTTGACGAGGGTGACCCGGAGCATGTTGTCGGAGGTCTTGCTCTTGGAGACGAGGACGTGCTCGGGGCGGAGGCCGCATGGCTCAAGGCCGGCTTTGAACTGGACGACGAGCCCGTGGAGGAGGTCCCGGAGAAGCGCAGCGTTACCGTCAACGCAATCAAGTCAACTTCGAACCCCAACTTGCTTATTTGACATGCCTCCTCCTTTCAGCTTAGTTATTTGCCTGTTGACCAACTTTGATCAATCAAATACGTGAAGCTTCACGTGATTAAACTACCCGATTAGGGAAGGTATGAGGCTATATAGAACGACTTTACGATTAACTAATAGGCCTATGTCCCCCTTTCCGCACTAGAGAGTCCCCGTCTTTAACTAATTCTTCGTTAGTTGTAGCTTCTTGATTATACCCGGTTTTATGTGTAGTTTTTGTGAGGTTAGGGTGAATTTGGCGGAGGAGAAGGCCCTCTTGTAGTCGGCCGCTATGGCAGGGATTGCGAAGACGTCGAGTGCGAATTGACTAAGCTGAGGATATGTCTCTCGATGCTCCATCCACTACTTCATAGGGTTAGGGGTAGACGCTGCGGGCTGACGAAGGAAGAGATCTATCTCATCCGATTGAGCAGGCGCCTGACGCTGTCGACTGTTGACCCACTGAAGTGACTGTCTTTGTTTGTGATAATAGGAAGGTTAATAGGAAGGATCCCGACTGGCGTAGGAGAGCCCGGAGGCCGATGACGATACCACCTGTTGAAGTCGTCGACTAGCCCCTCCTTCGCGTTGAGACACTACAAACCCTGGTGCTCGCTATCCTATATATCCTCGAAGTAGGAATAACTAAGGGAAGGGTAGAGGATAATTGAGGTGGCGAAGAGAGGAGACTTACCGAGGTGGCTATAATAGTAGAAGAGCTCCTGTTATGCTTGTTTAATAGAGTTTTGAAGGTGTTGTTGGTACTTGTTGTTAAGTGTGCCGAATCGCGAGATTGATTGAGGAGAGTGGTTATTCTAATCTATCTTTGTATAAAGAGGAAGGGTGGTCTTGTTAAAGTGTTGCTGAATGGACTGTGTGGCTGTTGAGCGACGACGGGAGCGACTACCCCTTCCTTGAGATAGTTGCGAGGTGTTCTCGTCCGTGAGGTTAATCTTCTGATTAATTGGAATAATTTAACTATTATAATAGGTCTTTAATTCGAGGAGATGGGCGAGGAGGTACTCTATTCTAACTGTGATCTCCTATAAGTGCCTATGGTCGTTAGCCTTACCCTATCCCTCTGTCCTTTTTGTCTGGAGGTAAAGGGGCTTGAGTATATGCCGAATTTTGGTGAGGACCTTTTAATTTTCTGCCGATAGTAGGTCAGTCTCTGGTATATGGTGTGAAGGGTTATTGTTGTCTTGGATAGAGATAAGGTGTGGAGAGGCAACTGATGTGTGTTGCTCTAGCTCTGTGATGTGTCGTGGAGCAAGATGCCCTATGGCCATGGAGGCCCTGAGGTGAATGACACCTGGGACCCCTGGCCCGTGCGGCGGTCACGTGACGCTAGTCGTCACGTGCCTAGGCCAGGTGGTCCCCAACATAAGGAATGTCTGATGCGTGCGCATCATTACCGAAGCTTTTGCTTTGTGCCACAGTTGGTTGCCCTGACCCGCTCGTAACAATATGTATAAGAGAAAAGATCTTAATTAGTAAATTTATTACGAGGACTTTTCTAGAATAGGAACTTTCGAACAGGTGCCCTTGTGTGAAGGTGGAAAAGGAGAGCCGATGAGGTCTAGGCAAAGTGGTGTTACTACCGGTGGTCACGGTAGTCGCCGGCCGGCGCCTCGGCTGTATGAGGCTGCAGAATCCCGCTGTCCTATTGGCTAGACCTGCTTAATAATTATTAGGTTAATTTAACTAACTCAACTTAGGGGTCAGACTTGCTTAATTAGGCAGTAGGAATGGCCTCATTTGGTTGGGTTGGTTGGAAGTTGAGTTGTTAGCGTTGCGTTGACGGCAACGCTGGAGAAGCGTCAGGCGCAGTTTCTCATCTAGTTTCAGATCCTCTGAGCCGACCCGAATGGTCGCGAACACATTCGGGTGCAAGACGTCTTCGTCGTCTATCGGGCAGTACGACCCCATGGACTGGCCGTCAATGTGCTCCATCAGAATCAGGCCGACATGTCGGACCTTCCCCTTGAGACCGGGGTTGGCGGTTTGAATTCTTGTCGTGTAGGTGCCGTAGTACGCCGGCGCAAGCCACGGCTCGCCGTGGCAGTTGACCAGCTTGAGTTTCTCGTACGCAGCGGCCTCGAGGCAGTAGTCCATGTCGGCTCTTGCGGTCTCCTTCCAGGGCCCATGCCCATCGGATAATGCCACGGATAGAACAGCGGGTCGAATACCTTGGCCACGACGGTATCTGAGAGGTCCACCGGCTGTTCGTCTTCTTCTTGGTCGGATTGCGGGGCCGGGCGGCCCATCAACGCCTCCTTGAGCCGCGTCCATGCGCTGCTCTCCTTGATTACCTTGCAGCGAAGCACCAGGTTGCCGTCCTCTGTGTCGCCGGAGATGAGCTCCGCAATCTCAAGGGTGAAGTTGTTGGGCTTAGAGGACTCGTAGTCGGGGTTGTAGTTGCTGGGCTTCCAATCGAAGACGGCGCTTGTCCGGGAGATGTCTGCGTCTTCCATCTGCATTCCCAGCGACTTGACGTCGACCCACTCGAGATACGGGTAGAGCGGGCTACCATAAGGGGGCTTGGGACGGTGCTTCGTGATGTGCAGGAACTTGCCGACGCCATACTGTTCGTCAAAGTCCTCTTCGATGTAGTAGTCATCGATGGGCGGCTGGGGGTCAGGCGAGTCCGGCTGAATTCTCTCGCCCTTGGGCTCGGGGGCGTCGACATTGGGTGGGCTCGGCTGTTGAGACGAGTCGCGATTTTCTCCGCTTGGGCGAGCGCCAGACTTGGAGGGTTCCATTTTGGACGCAGGCAGGTGTTTGATGGTGATCGAAGTGACTGGAGAGCTCAGAATGCGAGAAGACTTTCAAGAGAATGGAGAGGGAAGGAAGATATGCATGTGTTGTCACATACAAAATTAACTTCCGTAACTGCCATTACATCTAAGTACCCTTGCAGTATACCTCGTGACATGCATCTACTTAGTAAAGAGGAAAGAAAATCCAGCTTTTGTCCGAGCTTCAGCCACCACCAGTCCCGCCCCGTTGTAAAAGCCTTGAAAGCGAAAAGAGAAGAATCTCTTTCACCGGGAAAGACACAAGGGTCTTGTTTATAGAGAACAGTGAAGGTAGGGCTCATCTGCGAGCGTTCCACGATGCATGATTGAGAAATATTTGGGCAGGAGAGAGGAGAGAGGCTGATGATGTTGAAACGCAATTTCGATTCTCCGCTTGATACTACACTGTTTTAACCATTACGCACCCTTTCCCGATACCCAAGAGCCATCAGGACGACAAAGCTTGAACTGCATCGATGGCCCTTAGAGAAATTTGTTGGTCATCATCATCGTTCAAGACGGACAGGGCGTCATCAAACTCCATCCACGCGATCTCGAAATCCTCGTCCCCCGTCGTCCCCTCCACCGGCGCCGCGGTGGAATCTCCGCTCGCAACGAACTAGAAGACGATCTGCAGTGATCCGTCCGACGCGATGCTCCACGTCATGGCGATGGGCTCGGTGACGGTCTCGGGAGGCTCCTCGACCCCGGAGGGCAAGGTCGCTTGCGTGGGGATGCGCACGGGGAGCAGGTCGACGCGGAACCCCGTTTGATCAAATGTTCCTCTCGTGGCGGCTTCCTCGAGGGTCTCGTCCAGGTCTTTCTTGACCTCGGGGGGGAGCGTGTGCTGGCCTTCTTCTCGCCAGCGGACGAGGAGGGCTTTGCGTCTGGCGAGGTCGACGGTAACTGTGCCGCAGCAGATTGCGAACTCGTCTGATAGGAGTGCTGAAAAGGTCATTTTGATGTTTTTATGTTTGGAGAGGTGCTAGACTGTGGATGTCGTTGCTGATGGTTACGATTACAATGGTGGTTGGATGGGGGAAAGGTAGGTAGGTTTCTCAACGTTGGGAAGCGAACCGGTGTATTGGACGGGTGCCGATGACGTACACTTGACCAGAACAGTTGATTTCGTGCCCACGGCAGGCAGGTACTGCCATGATACCTTCCGCCTGCAATGGGCGGTAAATTTACTTAGTCAGGACCAGTTCGGTGAAACGACTTCCTAGTCCCTTTCAAAACATCAAAGTACATAGTACCGAGGTTCTTGACTTGTGTAATAGGTACAAAAGGGCTCTTGAACGTGGTGTTCACTATTTTTCTATCATCAATTCTATGTTAAATGTGAGTGGCTGCTCAAACAACAGTTCACGAAAGTTCAAATAACCGTGAGAACATTTTCTCATCCAGCTGTCTGATCTCGGCCTCTCGGTTGAGGCAAGTCCGACTTGACGACCGAATACGACGGCACCACGTCTTGCCAGGAGGACCAAGTTGTGGAAAAACGCAGCCTGGGCTTCGATGTCGAAGAGATGAAGCGCGTCCGCGGTATGTATCACGTTGAACCTCCGGACCAGACCGGAATATCTCTCGGCGAACTTTGGGTGAAGCATATCTGCCCGCTGGAATCGGGGACCCCGGAGATGACGGCTATCGTTGCAGAGGGCGTATCCGAGGCCCAAGAAACCTGAAAGGCGGCCTGCGTCAGAATAGAATGCAGAGTTCAGTTGCGCAGCGAAACTTACGGCTCTCGAGATCCATTCTAGACGTCGATTGATGCTCCCGAAGGAGGTGGGCCGACAATATCTCGGCAGGCAAAATGCTGGTCGATGCGATGCTCGGTGACGATGGTTTCTCCTATGCAAGTGTGAGGTGCAACCTACCCAGATTAGCAGGCCAACAAAGCGCGCAAAGGAGAGCGACTACCTTCGTTCCTCGACGCCTCGCATCCCCAATCCGTTCGAGACTTCAACTATCGTTCGCTGCCGTCCATCCATGACACTGCAAAAGTAGAACCACACTAGTAATCGCGACTATATAATACGATGCGCTACGCAGCACGACACCATCATTATCGCTGTTGTCCGCTTTTGTCCCTGCTTGTCATTATTGCTGCTTATGGCATGTGGTATGCTATGTTCAGCCTGGGGTGTGAAATAATAGTTCTATCAAAAAACCATCCCCACATAATCCACCAGGTTCAGAAAAGGATACGGTGCATTACATCTACTGCAAGAAACTCCTCCGCAACCGCTGCGCGAGAATCAGAGCCGCGGGCCCTGCCATCTGGTCCTTGTACGGCCTGGACACGGCGATCGGCTTCTTGGCGGCGGCACCCATGCTCTCGGGGGCGACGAACGTGAAGACGAAGCCGTCCTTGGACACGACCGAGAACTTCAACTCCGCCATGGCGTCCTTGAATGCGGTCCAGCTGACGGGGTCGGTCTGACCGAGCAGGGACTCAAACAACTTGGCAGTCGTCGGGCTGGCTTTGAACGCCTCCAAGCCCGCGGGAGAGACGGCGTCTCCCGAATCCTTGGGACGCGGCGTGATTTCGTAGTCTGACACGGGAGACGCCCGAGCCGCGTGCCTCTCCGCCCGCTGCTCGACCAGCTTCTCCCTTGGTTCCCGCGCCGGCAGCGGGAGGGGCGTCCACTCCTTTCCGGTCTTGGTCTTGTTCTCGTCGTACTGCTTTTGAAGGTAGGAGAAGCAGTCCTCGATCAGGTCCTGGTACAAGAAGCCCAGCTTCGTCCCGGCCTTCTCGACGACGAACTCGTCCAGGGCGTTCAGCGCACCCTCGGCCATCCCAGGTTCCGAGAGCTTGCTGACCGGGACCGCGTACTCGCCCAGGTCGAGTTGCCTCTTGAGCTCGTTCATCTCCTTCTCCAGCTCCTGGGACCCGGAGACGAAGAGCTGACACTTCTTGCGCGACAGCGGGGGCAGCGAGATCTTGCGGGACAGGTCCTGGATGAAACCGAGGACGGCCGACAGCTCCGCCAACGCGCCCAGCTCCGCCTCGGAGAGCTTCTCGCGCTCGACGGGCCGGGCCCTGTGCAGATCGGCCAGCTTCTTCAGCCAGTCTCCGGCCTTGGCGGCAGTGGTATCCTGGTGGCACAGGCGGAGCATGCAGTACAGCTGCGGGTCGCTGTGCTCCAGCTCCTCGATCTTGCCCTTGGCCGTGATGCGCGCGTTGCCCACGGCGTCGTACGCGTTCGACACCCTCTTGAACCACCTGGACTCCTTCGAGACGTGGCGCCGCAGCGCGGCCTGCGCCCGGGCGAGCTCGTGGTGGGCGACGTTGGAAATCTCTTGAAGCAAGATGGATTTGTGCACGCCGTCCGTGTCCTTGCTCTCCGCGCGCTCGAGAAGCGTGGTGAGGTATGCCCACGCCGCGGCGCCCCTGACGGCGTTGTGGAGGGTGTCCAGGACGGCACCGTTGGTCTGCTTGTCGACGTCCTTGCGCAGCGAGCGGCCCCTCTCGTCGGCCACGAGCTCGGGCCGGCTGGAGAACCAGGATTCGACCTCGTAGGCGAGCAGCGTGGGGTTCGAAGACAGGACGGCGAGGTGGGCGTCCAGAGACGACTTCCTGTCGAGGGCAAGTAGAAGGGGATCCAGCTCGACAGGGGCCTCGACGGGAGCAGGCGCTGCTGCTGCTGCTGCCGCTGCCGTCTCCTGGGGTCTTCCGCGCAAGACGAGATTGTTGCTGGCGGCGGGCCCTCCTATCGTCGTCTGCTGTCGTCCGCGCAGAACCCGGTCGCCGGCCGCGGAACCAGTCCTCTGCTGCGGCCGTCCGGCCAGGAGGTCGTCGACGATGTTGTTGAGGCGCTCGAAGAAGTACATCTGCCTCGTCAGGACCAGCTTGCCGACGTCCCGGGGCACGGCGTTCCCCGTCCCGATGAACATCTGGAGGCCCGACACCATGCCGGACGTCGGGGAGATGTACATGCCGTACATGTCGCTGTCGACGAAGCAGTAGTAGCCGCTCGCCTGGGTGTCCCTGTCGACGACGTCGTAGCGCAGCCCCCTGCTCGCCATGGCGTCCTTGACGTACTCGTGGTCCCCGAGGCCGTCCGCCAGGTGCTCGTACATGGCGCACCGGTACTGGTCGATGAGGTCCGTCAGGCCGCGGTACCGGAGCAGCTCCATGAGGTGCTCCTCCCGGCCGGGCGAGGTGAGGTCCCGGAGGTTCCACTCGGGGACGCAGGCGGAGGCGGCCCTCATGGAGGGGTCCACGGGGTGCTGCAGCACGGGGCCGTCGCGGCCGGCGGCCAGGACGTATGCGGTCCGCTGCTCCTGGTTGAGGGATTTCCAAAGGCTCCAGATTCGGGGGCCCTTGGACTGGACCTTCTTACACAGTGACTTGTGGAGTTTCTGGACTTGTTTCTGGTCTGTCATGTTGGCGTGGCTGAGGTGTGATACTGGTGTGATACTTATATAAGTTGGACGATGAAGTAAAAAGACTTTGCGTGCTAGTTTCTGACACCGCAAACAGATAATTAAAGAATCTGTGGGAATATCCTCAACGGCATCAGCCACGGCACTAGTGGCTGTGGTGGCCAAGGAGGTCACGTGTCCGGCACGTACCATACCGGACGTAGTTCCGGTGTCTTCCCTAGGCTCAGGCCTATGCTAGACAATCCAGAATCAAGCAATCTTTGACACCACGTATTTCGACTTACCCCAGCAGTATACTGCTATGAATATTCACCTTGTGTGAACCAACAGAATCAGAGTACAGTAAAAGGCGTAATGGGTTTCGCGGAATTTCATTGGTGGTGTGGGGCCGCAGCTTGTGTGGCTTAGCAGCTCACCCTCGTAGCCGGCAAGTACTCACTGCGCAGGCGTTAACAGAGCCAGAAATGGACGCAGCAAATAATGATTACAGCCACACACGGCTCACTTGTTGACTACAGGGTCCCATCGCGCTTCCTCCTCTCTCCTCAATCGAAGATGGCGCCGGTTCGGTATCAGCTGTCATCATGGCGCCGCAACTGGATGCCTCACAGCTATTCCTAATTAAGGCTCTACTAAGGCAAGGATTTGACAACAGGCTAGTTGCCTCAAAAGCCTCATCCATACACACCGTTCAGAAATGCGCCTAGAGAAAGACAATCCGCTACATCGCACGACAACGGGCCGACAGCCTGATCTCAGACTTGGAGCGGGATAACGAGGCAATCCATCCAACATCGACCCCGCATCCTCTTCCACTTGGCACCACCGCGCGCCAATAACAACATCGCCATGCCCTGCATCAACAAGCCGTCGCTGCACTGCTACAGGCAAGCATATCATGGGATGTCTCGATTGGTTCTCGCGCTTCATCCAGGAGGCATGGTCAGCATGCTCTTTGCCAATCAATTGGTAGAGCAGCCCTCGAGCACCCCGCTCCTATCTAGCTGACTGCTGCCAGCCTGATCTTGGGTCCAATAAATAGAGGAAAGACCCGCCCCAATCCCAACTGGCTTTCTTCGATCTTTTTCCTCCCGCTGCCTCCATTATTCTTTTCTCCAGCACCCGCAATTGCCATATCCTCGCATTAACCTTGCTCGAACACTGTCATGTCCGACCCTCAGGCCTACACCGTAGGCTGGATCTGCGCCATCACGGCCGAGTCCGTTGCGGCTCGGGCTTTCCTTGACGAGGAACATGCAGGCCCCCGACAAGTCGCCCAACACGACAACAACAGCTACATTCTGGGCAAGATCGGCAGCCACAACGTCGTCATTGCCGCTTTGCCCGATGGCCAATACGGCACGACCTCAGCAGCAACAGTGGCTAGAGACATGCTCCATAGCTTCCCGAACGTGCGCATTGGGCTGATGGTCGGCATTGGAGGCGGCGCGCCTAGCCAGAAGCATGACATCCGACTCGGTGATGTTGTTGTTAGCAGCCCAGGTAACGGAAACGGTGGCGTCTTCCAGTACGACTTTGGCAAAACCATCCAGAATTGCAAGTTCCAAGAAACCGGGTTCTTGAACCAGCCACCCATGCTGCTGCGAGCGGCTCTTGCCACACTTAAGGGCACGTATGAAATGAAGGGCCATCAGCTTGTTGACGACGTGAATAAGAACCTCGACAAGATCAAGAAGCGTAGCAAATACAGACAACCTGCCCCGGCAAGCGACAGGCTATATAAGTCTTTCATTGTACATCCTTCAATCTCACCCTACGGCTGTGACGTCGAGTGCGGTAATGATGCCGCCTGCCTTATATCCCGGCACAAACGAGACGAGGAAGACGACGACCCTGCCATACACTATGGCTT
>WIGM01001031.1:0-14498 GCA_014235935.1 Colletotrichum musicola
CTGGGATCGATGCCAGCGAAGGGGAAGTGGATGGGGTCGGACCACGAACCGGACCAGATGTCGTCCGTGCTGACGTAAAAGTTGTTCAGCGAGAGGCGCCCGCCGTCACCACGGATGGCGTTCGTGCAGACGATGTAGAAGGTCCCCTCGTGGTATCGAATCGTTGGGGCGAAGAGGCCCGCGCTAGCGACCATCACATTGCCAGTGTCAAGGGGCATCACAGCCGTCGAGGCGCGGGTAAGAGAGAGCTGCTCTCTGCGGTTGATGGCATTGCCTTAGGAGACGTTAGTCTTGTCCGCACTGTAGTGGGGGAGAGTCTGAGAGGTGACTGACCGATGTGTTTCCATTCTTGAAGGTCCGTCGATGCGTAGATGGGGATGCCCGGAAAGACGTGGAAGGACGATGTAGCGAGATAGAAGACACCGTCGACGAAGACAACCGAAGGATCCGGTGCGAAGCCGGGGACGATTGGGTTGCTGAATGTCCGGGTCTCTGCCATCTTCGCGTTGTCTACGGCCGAAGGGAAGGTGGTGTTGATGTGGATCCTCGCAATTTGGATCAGTCCCGCAGTATCTGAAGATGTACAGCTGGTGCGGCATCAGTCTTATATCGTTTGGGTCCGTCTTCCGTGATCCGTTCACCCCGCACATCGGGTGATGATGGAGTCGTGGGTCGTGGGGTGGGTCACCGCGGAGGATTGTCGAGGTCCACTGTGTGGTTTTGGGGGACTCCATGGTCAAACAGGGTACCCAAACCTGGGCTGACCCGTCGTTGAGTTAACCGTCTCTCATAGCTCGTAGTCTTTGCTCAGCTCGTCTGACACCCGCGAATTGAGCCGGGCGAGGATATCGAGCAGAGTGCCGAAGAGAGTCCTGGCCCGTGCAGCGATGGCCTCGTTTCTAACGCTGTGCATGATCTCGAGCAGCGCGACGCCAACTTGTCTAAGTTTCTCGACCTGAGAGACAACCCGAATTAGCTCGATCGGCACAATTAGCGACTCTAATCAACAAAAACGTACACATGGCTCTCCGTTCGCCTGCAGTGCCTCGAAGGGCAGGCCGGTAACAACGCCGACGAGGTCGCTCGCGATCTCCACCTTGCGCAGGGCTAGCATGGCTGGGTCGCTCGTCAAGCCCAGGAAGTCAGGCAGCCCCTGGCCGGCGAAACGAGAGACCAGGACGAGCCGAAGGGCGTGGAAAGTAACGAAGAGATTTGCCTTCTGGTTGTAGAAACACGAGCTGCGGAAGCGCGCTGCGGCGTCGTCGGGGGCCTCCACAGCGGCAGACGGCGGGTCTCGTATCCAGTCGGGGCATTCGTGGAGGATGCTCATGAAGTCAAAGTACGATTGCACAACACAGTTCCTCAGGTCCGAGTCGTCCACTCCCGGGGGATGCAGCGCCGCATCTGGGCCGTACCTGCGCTGCTGTAATCGCGAGAGCACGTTCAAGTCAACAAGCATCTCCGAAGCGGCGTACCAGAGCCGGAAGCACAGGTGGAATCCGACACGCAGCCGGTCTTCGAGCGCCGCGTCGCGAGAGGGGTCCATGAGGTCGCAAGCCAGGTCCGCATCGAAGGTTGTGGTGATGGGCCCGTCGAGGCAGATCTGGTGCAGCGAGATCGGGACGCCGTTGAGGATGGATGCGGACTTGTCGCCGATGTAGAGGTGCCAAAAGGCGTTTCGCCGCAGATGCGCCTCGGGCCAGTCAAGCCCGGCGAAGGAGCCCTCATCGTAGAGACGCATCTCTTGCACAAGACGTAGGGCCTCGCCCATGACGTGCCACGATACACGCGTCTTGCCGAGGGCGTGGAGAGCGTTGGAGTGGAAGTAGCGCACGATGACGGAGCTCGAGTCCGGGTGCTCAACATCGCGGTCCTGATACAGCCTCAGCGTCTCGCGAGACGCACGCAGAAACGGCCAGGCCAACTCGTTGCCTGCCGGGAACATGTTGGCTGGCAGACCCGACGAGACGAAGGCGCATGCCGCGGTGACCAGCGCAAAGGCCCGCATGGGCTGGAGGTCCGGAGCCGGGTGGTTCGGACCCGAGACGCCGGTGATCTCGGATTCACCCTTGAGAATCGTAACGACCAAGGGAACCGTGCGTCGGAGCATCGGCTCACATACAACCGGGCCCAACGGGAAGTCCCACTGCATGTAGAGGTCGATGCAGTGCGACAAGACCTCATCCAGCGGGGTGGAGGGGAGGAACCTGCCGATGGCCGACAGGAGCTCATCCCGGGCTTCACTAAAGGGGCTGCTCGTGTGCGTGCATAGTTGTTCTACAGGATGATTGACGTGATTTTCCGCTTCGCTAACTGGGGCAGGGCCATTGTCAACGGCGACCTCGATGAGTGGGCGCTCAATGGCGCCCTGCCGAGCGACGGTGGCACGAGTGACACGCTTGTCCTTGGATGACTTGTCCCTCGATCTATCGTTCAGCTTGTCGATCTTGAAAGGAGGCCCTCGCTTCTTTGCCGGGACGGTATACTCGCACGTCAACTCGGACATGCTGCAATTGGAGCAGGTCGGACTCTTCGCGTCGCACTGAGAGGGACCCCGGACCATTAGTAACCACGTCCAGATTGTCTCGGTCCAGGCCAGGATGGACCACTCACCTTGACCTTGCGCCGTCTGCAGCCATCGCAAGCTCGTTTCGACATCTCGGCTGCAGATCGCGGTGAGGTAGTCGAGCAATTCGCCGAATCGCCGGATTTCGTGAGAAGAGGGAGAGGGGACGAGATCGCAGGGGAGGAAACTGACTCGATGACAGTGCAAAAAAACTTAGGGAAAGAAGAGAAAAAGGTACCTAGCAACAAGTACCGGACGACAAAGCGCAGAGCGGTCGGGGACGTGCGTAATTCCCCATGGTAAAATGGATTTAGCCAATCATCCTGCAGGTACCCCATGTTTTCGGGGAGTCGCGCCCGGTGATCACGATCCAATGGGGAAGGAACGCATGGGGTAACATGTCGAGGCAGGAGCTGCCAATGACCTCGACACGGAAAGCAGCTTCCCACACTTAACAGAAGGTTTGGTAAGAATACCTAGCAGTCAGCTAGAACTGTGTTTTGATTGTCTGACCTCTCCGAGAGCAGGAACCTAGTGGGTGGCACTTTCATGGCCAACTTCGATGTACATCAACTCCACACTTCCCTCACCATCACACGCAGGACGACCCCCGTCTGGTGACTCGTCGCGCAGACCGCGCCGGTCGTGGCCAGCTCTATCAACATGGAGCTTTAATGAATGTGGATCTTGTACTTTTCGTGCTGCCAGATGTCTGCTGAGTCTCCTGCTTCCCCGAGATGGAGTGCCGAAGCTGCCTCAAGCTCCAGGGTACGTTTCTGTGGAGGAGCATGGTAGACCGAGGTCACGTGACCGCGGTCTGGGGCCCGTGCTCTCCTAGCTCCAGGGCATCTCGATCCCTAGGCGGATTAGCTACCTAGGAATCCCTCTCCTTCAGAAAACACACCTTAGCATCACAATCAACCACATATAGGCCACTTGTGCCTCAACAGTTTCTGAAAGAGGTTCCCGTGGAAAACTTCAGCAATAGCTGGTAAGAGGCAGATACTCTAGGATCAAACGAAATGAGAAGTTTCGGGGTTGTTGTCGTTCCCAGAGACCGATTTCGCCGACGTGGGTGAGGTGATGGTTCCTCTCCAGACCGCGATGCGTCGTAATTCGGTTGAGCTGCCAAAACGATCACATACGACCATACCCACTGGAGAACTCGGGATCCTGTCCGCTCTCCCATAGATAAGCCAGTGAGGGCAAGCTTATCTGTGGGAGTGCGGGGTCGCTGACAAATCAGCGCAAAACGGAGGATAGCCCCACTATTCTCTCCGTACCAGCCGTGCCGTTATGGGCCCACCCACCTCCGTTTCTGACCCCGGCATGGTCTACGCGCCGAGGGCCGCGCCGCATACGCACCGGAGCCGGGTGTGGATGTAGAATGTAGCGCCGGCCATGGCCTCATTCTTATTTTTAGGAATTTGAAAGTCATTTCTGATTGTCTGTATCTCGCGTCACTCCCACCTCCCGCTTTCTCGCCCTGCGAGCCCCCCTCCCGGGACTCTTTCTTTTCAACACCGGTTCTCCTGGCACTCACTCTTCCTAACCACTGTCACTTCTTTATCTTCGCCTCCTGTCCTCCCGAAATCTTTGTTCAACCTGTCACATTATACATCCCTCCAAGCACTCGCCCTTCCTTACCACGTTCCCTTCTGTAGCTTTGCCTCATATCCTCCGCACATCTTGATTGAATCCACCGCACATTATACGGCCCCCAGACTTGGCGCTTTTGCTGCTCTTGTTGACGATGGATGCCTACGACGAGGCACTGTCCCTATGGGACGATCTAATCGACTTACCACCCGATCTGGTGAACGAGAAAGAGCAAGCCAAGCGATTGTTCCTCGAATACGAGTCGACCACTCTACCCGACAGGGCGGAAGTCAAGGAGAAGACAAACAGCCAGCGACAAAGCATCATGGAGAAGTGGGAGATGTACTGGATCCCGATGTTTGTTAATATTTAGCAAGTAACTGCTAATGCTATGTCGCAGGTTCGCCAGAGATTACCTGGAAATCGACCCCAACCAAGTGTGGTACGATTTATGCGACGAGTTAGAACCGGCGGCCAATCCTATTCAGTCCTTCCTCGAGTCGTATGCGCGGCAGTCGATGGAACGACGCATCTGCCTCGGGCCGAAGGAGTACGAATGGACGCCTACGGTCAAAACCGCGGTCACTATGATGGAGGTTTGGAAGAACCTGCTGAGCTGCGCGGACGCCACTGTCCTTCAGAACAAAAGACGGCAGGACCATAAGAACAAGATGAGATGGCGGCTGGCCTTCACCGAAGGAGAAGCCAAAGGCAAACGCCGTGGGAATGACCTGGTCTACCGGATATCACTGGTGAGTCTTACAAGTGCCGGCGGAGTTCATTTCTGACATGCTTGTCACAGTGGATCAAGGAGGACCTCGTCAAGAAACTCGGTCTTGCTCGGACGCAAACGTTCACGAAGGTTGCCACCACCGCCGCGGACATCACGCTGTACCTTGACACCCTGTGGAGACGCGCCGACGATATCAGATGCTCTCCGTCGAAGAGGGTGGCCTTCCACGCCGTCATGCTCTTGTCGTGCATCGGCGGCTTCCGCCCGGCTGCGCTCTTATAGCTCCTATTCCGCCAGGTTAAGCTATCCGTCGTCCAAGACCCGATAGACGCCTCCAAGACACAACCAGTCGCCAAGATCACTATCTACTAGAACAAGTAGGAAAGCAATAAAATTGGACGGAAGCAGGACGACGTATAAGTGTCGCACTCCCCATAAAGCTCACGACAGGCCAATATACTGATCACTTTGCCTCTAGTGTATCATTCAGTATCACTATCGTCCTATAGCCTCTCCTTTATATCGCTAGCCTTATTACTATAACTACTATCCACAAGTATACGTTTAAGACGCCGTTTAGCTCGCTCGAGGACATCCTAAGCCGACCCATCTTAGAGAACACAGACTGCGTCGTCCTGCGTTGGAGGCTAGAGCTGCTTGACGAGCCCATATTTAGAATCTAGTACTATACCTTCTTCGAGCTGTAGTACTAAGGTTCTTCTTATCGTCGGTCTTCCCGACCCACCCCGGCCTTACTCTATAAGAGTCGGCGCAGAAGGCAACCTCCACCGTAAGTACCCTCACTCCCAGCTGGCGATCGTGGACTTACCCGCGGGATAGGATATCTAGAACTATACCTAAGCAACTACATCCTCTCGCACACCGAGAACGTCTTTCAGGGGAGCTACCAGCCAGTTCACGTGACCGAAAACTTACCCAGGCTGGCGTTCGCCAGAGTCCTGGAGTTTGACGCACACGAGCGGTTGTACGGCCTCCTGGAGAACGCCAGCTTCCGGCGGGACGAAGGCGCGCCCATCTATCCCAAGGAAGAGGACCTGTCCCAGTGGGAACAACGCCGAGACATACGCGGACTGCGGGCCAAGTATCAGTACGTGAGAGCGCATTCGAACGCCGACGATCCGCAGGCCAAACGGATCGCCGCGCAAATCCAGTTCATTCGGGACCGGCTGAGCGACCTCCAGGTGGCCGAGGATAGGAGGCAGTATTTCGAGGTGGCCGGGAGGCTACGGGCCGCCGGACAGCCAATACCTCACGAGCTCAAGCGGGGCAACGTCCTGCATCGGAAGCAGTACTATGGGCCCATTTCAGACGCGGCCACCGCCATCGGCCGGTTTCTGCACCAGAAAAACCATTCAGTTGCAAGTCCTGGCGCGTTTATCGAGATGGGCCTCGCCTACCTGGAAAATCTCCTAGACATGGTTAAGACGGTGGCTGCCAAGCACGCACTGACAATGCAGACCCCCCCCGGAACCCCACCAATCAAGCCCGACGCTGAAGCGGTGGACGACCCGGAGGACCCGGACGACCCGGATGTGAGGCCCCGGTGTCTGTTTGGCTGCGGCTTTTTCAGCAACCGGGGTAACTTGACCAGGCATGTGCAAAACATGCACATTGTCAGGCGTCGCAACTTTGACCGCCCCTTTAACTGCCCGGAGTGTACACAGCATGGCCTGTAAGCTGCGGTGATTGTTGGTCCCTCGGCATGGAGTAGCCATGTTGAGAGGGTACATGGGGCGCTGCACGCACCGTACATCCCTAGCGACTACTAGCTTGCTCTGTTGAAAAAATTACATGTCCGCAAGCCGCGAGTGAAGCCCGAACGGCTCGACTGTATGCTTTGCGGCTTGCCGGTCTGCATTGGCCAAGCCTATTCCCGCCACACGAACTGGCGGTACTTAAGTAAGAACGTATTCCGGTAGGAAATTGAGTGCGGGGTATGTGAGAGGAGCGGAAGGCGCTTCGAGGCCCCGATCATTGGGTACTCGTCTTGGATGGATCACGCCCGAACATGCCACGGCCGAGACGGACAAACAGGGCGAAGACTTGCTTGAGTATTGCCACGGAGTTTATAGTATATAGTAATAGTTAGTCGTTATTCTATACAGTGCCCATGTAGAGTACCTAGGTGCTAATAGAAGTCCACTACTTGTGTAGCTTCTGTATTTGTGACAGTTTTCTTTTTCTTCCCCTTCTCACTTTCTCATTTTTTCACTTTCAGATCTCTACCAATAAGCCCCCAGATAGATACCAGTCTAGCAAACGAAAACGATGCCGTTATGGAACCTAACAAGCGGCTAGACAAATTCATTAGCAAAAGCAAAAACTACCCGGCGGCAAAGCTGAAGGCTACGTTCAAATCCGGGCTCCTTGATCCTCTGAAAAATCCCATTATTACCATCGAACAGTACAAAAACATAGAAAAACCACTATCCACAGTACAAGCCTAGTGCGGCGTTGCATGTTCTATACTTGCCTGTCGGGGCTGTCCGTTGCGCTTCTAGGCACTATAAACAACACAATACCGACATAGTATATTCTGGGTATAGTAGAGTAGGGAAGGATAATAACGGGTAGAAAACAGCCGAGGCGCCGCTACGGTTCGCGATTCTTTCACAAAAGAAGCGGATAGAGGTATACAAGTCGAATAAATAAACTGCCGTAGAAACCGTCTTTAACTACTTGAGCCGTCTTCCACCGCCGGATAACTAGCTTGCCACGACTCCAGCGTTGCAACTGATGACTTAGTGTGCGGATGGGTGTGACCCAACTTCTTCTGTTGGAGAGAAACACAGTCTTGCATCAGAACACAAGCATCGTTTTGTCGGCCTTGACCGTACCAAGTGAATGCCAGGTTATTCATGCTTGTCAGTGTGGAGGGATGGTCGGCCCCAAGCTTCGTCTTGCTCTTCTCCATCACCTCCACCTCCAGTTTCTCGGCCTCCTCCCACCTGCCCTGGTTCCTGTACGTTGACGCCAGGTTGGCCATGCTCATCAGCGTGTGGGGATGCTCCTCTCCAAGCACCCTCTTATTTATCTCCATCACCCGCACGTCCAGCTCCTCGGCCTCTTTCCATCGGCCTTGGTTCCAAAACGTCGACGCCAGGTTAGCCATGCTCGTCAACGTGTCGGGATGCTCCTCTCCATGCACCGTCGAACTCGTCTCTATTACCCGCACATTTAGCTCCTTGGCCTCCTTCCATCGGCCTTGGTTCCAAAACGTTGACGCCAGGTTGGCCATGCTCGTCAACGTGTCGGGATGCTCCTCTCCAAGCACCGTCTTTCTCGTCTCCATTACCCGCACATTCAGCTCCTCGGCCTCCTTCCATCGGCCTTGGTTCCAAAACGTTGACGCCAGGTTGGCCATGCTCGTTAACGTGTCGGGATGCTCCTCTCCATGCACCGTCTTTCTCGTCTCCATCACCCGTATCTCCAGCTCCTCGGCCTCCTTCCATCGACCTTGGTTCCAAAACGTTGACGCCAGGTTGGCCATGCTTATAAGTGTGTCGGGATGCTCCTCTCCAAGCACCGTCTTTCTCGTCTCCATCACCCGCACATTCAGCTCCTCGGCCTCCTTCCATCGGCCTTGGTTCCTGTACGTCGACGCCAGGTTGCCCATACTTATAAGTGTGTCGGGATGCACCTCTCCAAGTACCGTCTTTCTCGTCTCCATTACCCGCACATTCAGCTCCTCGGCCTCCTTCCACCGGCCCTGGTTCCTATACGTCGACGCCAGGTTGGCCATGCTTGTCAGTGTGGAGGGATGGCTGAGACCCAGAACGTTCTTCCTCGCATTAACAGCCTCTTCCCCGAGCATCTCTGCTCGTGAATATTCGCCAAGCATAAGCATATACCAACAAATCTTTGTCAGGAGTTCAGCCCAATCCAGGATATCACCCTGGCCTTTTCTCTTCCTGCTCAGAACGGGTTCAATGTGAGGGAGGAGACTTTGACAAGTACCCCACGTCTCATACGCGCCGGATGGGAAGTGGTCTGCCGCCAGCTTCACAAACAGCCAACTCCATCGTGCTGGGTCTCCGAACTCGGAAATCCACAACCGAGTACAGAACTGGACAAGCGAGTGCATCTCACAAAAACCCGCGGAGGAAAGAGCCACAAGAGAGTACCCTCGCAGTGTGTCCATGTCGTTCTCGAAGTTTTCGCAATCGCTGACCTCATCGCTTTCCGTCCCAGCAGCCACGCTGTCTGCATCACCTTCGTCGGTGGCTGCGATGTCGCTATCGTAGCTATGCAGCATGTACTCCGGTATGTTGTGAGCTTGGAACTGGCTCATTAGCGACAGAAGATTGGCAGCGCGTGGACGCTCCCGTTTGATTTGCTCGAACGTCACCTGCCACGTCACCACAACAGAGTTGGATACCCCATCGTGCCGGCCTAGGTCTCCCTTGTCGCTTCGGAGAAGGCTGTCCTTTTGCTTTTCGCTCGTGCGAAATTTGTCTAGGTATGACATGACGCTCACACGAGGGCTCCGTCGGTTGATGTATGCTGCCGCCTGGTTCACTGCGAGCGGGATGTAATCAAGGGCGCTGACGAGCTCGATTGCGGCGGCCTTGTCTGTTTCGCCGTCGAGCCGCTTCGTCAACAGCTCGAGCGCTTGATCCTCTTGCATGGTGGGGATTTGCAGTATCGTTCGGCTACGGCCGGCTAGCTTCTCGGCTGCGTCGAGGCTGCGTGACGTGACGAGTATCTTGCCATTCGTTGATTTCGGTAAGTATGAGGCAAGGGGGTCTTGCGACTTGTCTTGTCGATTATGGAAGAAGAACACGCCGGCATCATCAGCGTTGTCGACGACCATGAACCACGGACTGATGTCGTCCCTCTGCAGCCAGTCGTACACGAGGGTCAGCACGTCGACATCCGGCTCGTGCCGGCGAGGTAAGGCGAGAATATCGGCAAGAGTGCGGTAAGACTCTTCAAACGTCGCCCTGCTCTTGCCATGCACCCAGAAAACGCTGGTGCCGGGCCTGTCCTCGTGGACGTGGTGTGCGAATTCGATGGCCAGCTGGGATTTTCTATGACTCTGTCAGTGCCATTATGGAGAAGCAGCACATGATTGAACTACCCAAAGCCGCCCATGCCAACCAAGGCCATTCGCCGGTCGGGCCCCCCAAATTGGTCTTGCAGCCATCTCTCGATCGGAGGACGGTGGACAAAGTCTGGGTTGGGAGGAAACGGCATCATGCGGTGGGGTCTGCGGGCAATCGTAGCGTCCTCGGTTGCCTGGAGGGCTAGTTGCCTGACCCCTTCCTGAATGTCGACAAGTGCAGATCTGGTGGCGAGTCAGCCTCGGCAGCGATAGGAGGTTCGTCGGTAATCTCACGTCTGGTCAATCTGCAGTCCGAGCAGGATGGTCTTTTCGTGCCGCTCAAGGCTGGAGAGAACCTGGTCGACCTCTTTGCTGTCGAACGGCCACTTGAGAGCTCGGAGGCCCAGGCGACGCATCATCGTGCGTGCGGGTTTTGGGTCGAGCTTCTTCTCCAGTCGCTCCAAGTCGGCGATGCATTCGTGAATTGAATCAACGAGCTCCTGGGATATCAAGAGCGACCGGCCTTTGATCCCCTCGACTAGGCGCTGTGTACCCCGTACAGCAGTTCCCAGGTGTTCGACCTGGGTGCGGAGACGCTGGATGTCTCCTCGCGCGCCGGCGACCTCCTTGGAGTATTGGAAGCATAGCGCCGCGACCTTCGCGGAGAGGTCGACGACAGCGATAACGTTAGCAGCGACTCCGAGTCCTTCCATGGTTGTTCCGCTTCGGACTCGTCAAAGATGGATGGAACAGAACGACGGGGATGCGGGGAAGTGGATGTGAGGAAATTGGACACTTATCGTTCTCTGTCAGGCTGTCATCTGCATGGAGAGGCGCAGCTGAGCCTTCGTCTGCTGTCATTGGCAGGCGGCCATCAAGCCAAGCCTCCGTGATGACCTTTGAATACTTGTGTTGAATGGTAGATGGCCTGGGCGAAGGAGCATGTATACTTCGGCGTTTACGCGACACATCGGAGTTAATAGTTCACACGTGACGTCGAGCACCAACCCCTTTGAAGGTTGCGCGTGCGCGAGAAAAGAGACAGAAGGACAATCATTACAACCGGGACAAGAGTGCCCATACGGCGGGCACTGTATAAGAAGTTTTCTACTGCGGTGGAAGGGCGGCGTCGGATCAAAGGTCAAGCACGCAGGAGGAGGTCATCTACTGCTACAGTGGATAGAAGCAGCTAAATGGACGTGGCGCAAGCGGCTGGCTGTCTTTATTAGCGTGGTTATGGTCGGCGGGCGTTAGAAGCGGGGTAGTAGCAATACAGGCCAGGAATGCGTAGCTGGTTGCACTCGCTGCCTATGTCGACGAGCTGCGAGACGATGGACGTGCGATGGTGCTGGCTGAGCTGTAGGAGTGACTGGTCCTTGTCGTCGCTGCTCATCGTGGCGGCTTGCCGAACGGGGGTAGTTTGCAGGGAGGGGTTGCGGAATTATCCATCGCCAAACGCGTCCCTCAGCAGTATTATCCTGATCGTAGAAGAAAGCCATGATAAGAACGCGCGGCAATGGGCGGGCTACGGAACTAACCAAGCCTCGGTAACTTCTTGTTTCACTGACGGATGATCCAGACTGTTTGCCGCAGCTACCGCCGCCCCGCTGAAGTGGATCATGCAAGTCAACAGAAAGATCCAACTGGGGAAGAGTATTGGTCGACTTGGATAATGCAATCGTTCCACCCGCATGGCCGTAGGATGCGCCCCGTACGTCACTAATAGCTTCCATGAGATCCAAGCACAGAGCCAGCTGTAAGTCACGATACAATGTCTTTGAATTGCTCAGATTTTTGTTACACATCCAGGAATAACTCCCCTAACAAACAAAGATTTTTCTACGGCATCTAACACCAGTGTTATCCAAGGGATACGAGGCACGGCCCCAGACTCCTCACAAGCAGCCTTCCTCGAGATTCAGGAGGCGGCTCAGATCTTCGACATACAAACTCACTGGACCCCAGGGCATCAAGGTATAAGAGGCAACGAAGAGGCAGACCGGCTAGCTAAGCAGGGCTCAACACTCCCGGTCCCCTTAGGCCAACGGGCAACCCTAGCAGGAATCAAACTGCTTGCTGAAAAGAAGGACGGAAGAACTATGTTACAGGTCACGTGTAGATAAGGAAGTGAGCGGACGATAAGGTGAGCGTGAGCGCTCACCCAACCGGTATCGCGCTCACCACCACCGCATGGACAAGGAAACTGGACTTGTATATAGATAGGGACTCGAGCACCCTCGAGTCCTACCTTCCATAGTTCTTCAGCTATCAACCTCGTATCAATCTTTGGATACTTTCAGCCCTCAGAGTAGTGACTACTACGACCCTCTTGTTAGACACCTAGACTGATCACCTAAGTGCCTTGACCCTCAGGATCCCTTCAGCACCCTACAGTACTGTTTACAGCGTCAAACCTCAGCTTCTGTTATCATACCCTCACTGTCAGAAGGCTGGCCGTAACAGGAACGCAACATCGCAACCCACACTAAGTGGATCCCAAAAGAAGACGAACAGTCGGAACACGAATCGGGCGCAGGACCACTGGCCGCTCCTAATGGCTCGTTTAACGAGCCAATAGCAGACTAGGGATCTCGTCGAGCGATCCGTATAGGTCGCTTAGCGAGACCTCACCTCTTGACTAGAGGGAGGAAGAGAACAAGACATCTTTCTACGTCAGCATATCATATTTTCTTCGAACCGTACAGTTTGTCTATACGCCTTAAGTGGTAAACCAACAATAAGATTTCAATTATTCCAATTATGTGTTTACAGGACTTAAGTGGGGTTTGCAGAGAGGGGAAGGAAGAGATGCGCATCCACATATGTGAAGAGATCCCATCAGTAAACATAACCTGGAGACATAATGACAGGCGTCAACACAAGCAGCCATAGGACGTGGTCTACTGAGAAATATCGCGTACTGGGTGTCCCAGATAAATCCAGAGCAAGCGACGATCCAAGACAGAGTGGTGGGCGCCAAAAGAACGTAACCAGAAACCCAAACAGGTTCAACAGAGGTCCCTTTTACTATGTAGGCGCACTCCACAAACTGTAGGATTGAGTATCCAACTGGCCCCGTGCTCTCCTGATTGCTTCTTGGAACTGACCCTGGTCTTGCAACGTCGCTTTCCTGAATGCAGACCCCTCATTGACAATACAAATATTCTCATCGGCATAAAGACTGAAATGCTCTCTGAAGCTGCGTTGCAGGAAACTTTCATAAAAAGTCTCGATGTCTTCAGAACAACGTAACTGACCCGGTACCGACAGAACGTGTTCATCCGGCTGGACACGTATTGCTAACGCGTCCAAAATTATGTGTGACAATGTCGACTGATTGCCTATAGCTCTGGCGGCGGACGACCGTACGTCGCTGTCCTCGTCCTTGCAGAGTTCCACAAGGGCGGCCATGGTTGCGTCTGATAAGGTCGACTGTTTGCCTATAGCATTGGTGGCGGACCACCGTACGGAGCTGTCCTTGTCCTTGAAGAGTTCCATAAGGGCGGCTATGGTTGCGTCTGATAACGTCGACTGGTTGCCTAGAGCATCAGCGGCGGACGATCGTACGTAGCTGTCCTCGTCCTTATAGAGTTCCATAAGGGCGGCTATGGTTGTGTCTGATAATGTCGACTGGTTGCCTAGAGCATTGGCGGCGGACCTTCGTACGTAGCTGTCCTCATCCTTAAAGAGTTCCACAAGGGCGGCCACGGTTGCGTCTGATAACGTCGACTTGTTGCCTATAGCTCTGGCGGTGGACCTTCGCACGTAGCTGTCCTTGTCCTTATAGAGTTCCACAAGGGCGGCTATCGTTACGTCTGATAACGTCGACTGGTTACCCAGAGTATCAGCGGCGGACCCTTGTACGTTACTGTCCTCATCCTTAAAGAGTTCCACAAGGGCAGCTATGGTTGCGTCTGATAATGTCGACTGGTTACCTAGAGCATTGGCGGCGGACCATCGTACGTAGCTGTCCTCGTCCTTGAAGAGCTCCACAAGGGCGGCTATGGTTGCGTCTGATAACGTCGACTGGTTACCTAGAGCATTAGCGGCGGACCTTCGTACATCGCGGTCCTCGTCTTTAAAGAGTTCCACAAGGGCGGCTATGGTTGCATCTGATAATGTCGACTGGTTGCCTAGAGCATTAGCGGTGGACCTTCGTACGTCGCGGTCCTCGTCTTTAAAGAGTTCTATAAGGGCGGCCACGGTTGTGTCTGATAACGTCGACTGCTTGCCCAGAGCATTAGCAGCGGACCTTCGTACAGAGCTGTCCTCATCCTTGACGAGTTCTATAAGGGCGGCTATAGTTGCGTCTAATAACGTCGACTGGTTGCCTATAGCTTTAGCGACGGACCTTCGTATGGAGCTGTCCTCGTCCTTGAAGAGTTCTATAAGGGCGGCTATGGTTGTGTCTGATAACGTCGACTGGTTGCCTAGAGCATTGGCGGCGGACCTTCGTACGTAGCTGTCCTCATCCTTGAAGAGCTCCACAAGGGCGGCTATGGTTGCGTCTGATAACGTCGACTGGTTGCCTAGAG
>WIGM01001033.1:0-14474 GCA_014235935.1 Colletotrichum musicola
TAGTCGTACTGCAAAACGTAGGCGGACTGCTTCGAGAGCCACCTTGCCCGTAGGTAGACCGGCCTCCCTAAGGAGGCTACTGACTGGGGTCGTCTTCCATACGGGTAGGATAGCCCGCGCTGCTGTCACAATAATTGTAGTAATCTTTTGTAGTAACTAGTCCCTTCTGTGCTTTTCCCTTATACCAGGTTTCCGCACCATAAAGGGCAGCTGGGAGGATGCAGGTGACTACGGCCTTGCGTACGGCAGCTGCTGGGAGCCCCCGTTTTGTGTTCGTTAGGTTCCTAAGGTGCTGGACTGCCTTCTTTGCTATGGCTGCTCTTGTTTCGACGTGATGTCTAAACGAGAGCCTCCTATCAAACCAGACGCCAAGCCAGCGAATAGGCTTGGCTGAGGCCTGGATGTCTCGGCCTCTTGCTGATATTCCTGGGAGATTACTCTTTTGTTTATGCTTCCGACTAAAGTGAATAGCCTCGCACTTAGCCGGATCAAAGAAGACCCTGTTTTCTGTGCCCCAGTCGAGGATCTGTCCCACGTCTTGTCCGAGGGCCTTAGTGTTCTCCTCTAGGGATGGGCTAATAGCAAGCAGGCCTATGTCGTCCGCATACCCAAAGCGAAGTCTCGGGTTCTCAGCTAGAACATCTGCAATATATAGAAGGAAGACGATGGGGGACAGGGGGGAGCCTTGTGGCAGTCCACAGGCGAGGGGGGCGTCCTCAGTAGTCTCATCTTCAAACCTTACTCGGGCGGTCCGATTAGAGGCGAAGGTGAAGATTAGTCTGACTAGACACCCTGGCCAGCCTTGTTGTATTCGACGAGAATAAGCAGGCTGCTTTCTCTGGTTGGTTGATCACTCCTGCCCGGAAGCCATGTCACTGACCGCTCAAAACTACGATGCATCCTACAAACCTGAGATTCGCGGTTTGAGCTTTACTAATCCATCATGCCGCATTGTATTAGAGACTATCGGTGTGCTGGCTCGCTACTGCCGGCGGAATCAAGGGGCGTCCTTGGCTGGAACGAAATTAGCAAGTGGAGGAGGTACTTAGTCACCGTTCATGGTTCCTTCTCAGTGCAAGTTTGACGGGCAATGGACGCTTTACTTGGCAGCCTGCTCCGGAAGCCTCCTACCTAATGTCTACCAAACACGGCAAACAGAGTTTGCCGGAGATATCTCATCATACGCGTTGCTATGGAGATTTTCACGAAGGCCCTGGCCGGAGACACCTTCTAAGCCGAATTGATGGCTGAAGGCCAAGGATACCTTGCTGGCCAAGCCCATACTTGCAGCAGTGGCACTTACTATTTCCGAAGTCTCGACCTTTTAAAAAGGCACGCTCGTGCCATCTTGGATGAGGAGCACTCTCTCACCTGTTCAAGACGCATCCATATCAACTCAAGTTCGTACTCTTCTGGACCAACCAAAGTCTCCAACTTTCATCTCTCCGTGGACCGCTACCTCTTTCATCTTGTAGGCCAAGATGTTTCCAGTCCGTTACTATAGCTGCGTCCTAACATCGTCTAGCACAGCCAAAATGATTTTCCCCAAGAATCTCACAGCCCTGGCGCTGGCCAAGCCTCTCTCGCGCGCTTCCACCGGCGTCCCAAGCCACCCCGGCTGGAACCTGACCTGGTCAGACGACTTCACCGGCGCCGCCGGCTCGCTCCCGAGTTCCAGCAAATGGATCGTCGACGTCGGAACGAGCTACCCCGGCGGCCCCGCCAACTGGGGCACTCAGGAGATCCAGCACTACACCAACAGCCCCGAGAACCTGAGCCTCGACGGCAAGGGCGTGCTCAACATCACGGCCCTCAGGGAGGGCGACCGGTGGACCTCGGCGCGCATCGAGACGCGCCGCTCCGACTTCTCGTGCAAGCCGGGGGGCATGCTGCGCATCGAGGCCAGCCTGAGCCTTCCCGACGTCGCCAACGGTGTTGGCTATTGGCCCGCTTTCTGGACCCTGGGGAGCTCGTATCGCGGTAACTACTGGTGAGCAACCCCCTTCCCCTCCCCCGAACTCTCTTCATTCCACGATCATCTTACTTACATCATTATCAGGAACTGGCCCTCCATCGGCGAATTCGACATCATGGAAAACGTAAACTCGGCCAACCGCATCTGGTCCACGATGCACTGCGGCACGAACCCAGGCGGACCGTGCAGGGAGACCGAGGGCGTCAGCACCTTCAAGGACGCAGACCCCGGGGAGCCGCCCTTCCACGGCAGCTTCCACAGCTTCGCCTTCGAGATCGACCGCACAGAGCCCGTCGAGGTCGCGCGCTGGCTCATCGACGACGTCGAGCACCGGCACATCCTGTCCAGCGAGATGCCCGCGGACGTGTGGGCGCAGACCGCGCACAGTGACGTGTTCATCCTGCTGAACCTGGCCATGGGCGGCGTGTTTCCCGACGGCCACTACCAGGGCAAGACGCCTCTGGAAACGACTGATTCTGGCGGTGTGTACCAGATCGACTATGTTGCTGTTTACAACAAGTGACCGATGATATGAGACATGGGCCACATCGGTGCCATTCTGCGAGCAAGTTGCGAGTCGCTCCGGAATCACGTTTATAGTGTACTCGTACAGCTGTAGTTTTGAAATAGGCTGCTATTCACATCTTTTTAAGACTTTCTTTTTTAAAGAGATGTTTGGCCATATACTGCCTGTCCAAAAACTCCGAATCTCCCGCTGCTTTAACCTAGTCGAGCCTGTGACAAGCATGACAATTCCCTTATTAATAGTCGAGTACCCTGACCAAACGCCGACCAATGCTTCAACACGCCAAACAAATATCATGATATCGTTAATCATTACACCCTGACCAGGTGAACTTCCCGCCTCTCATACCGGAGACAAAGAGGAGGAGGTGCTCTGTTCGCTGTGGTCGAGATCCGCCTCCTGGATCGCAAAGTTGCCGAACTGGCTGGGCTTCTCTCCGGGCGACGTCGGCGGGCTCGCGTAGACAGACTTGGCCAGCGGCGTCACGCTCGTCGGTGGGCGGCTGCATCGGCCCCTTGAGGAGGCGTTCTGGGTCGTCGATACCAGGCCCATGCGGGCGGCGAGAGCCTTCAAGGGCGGCAGGCAGAGGCAGACCATGGCCGCCGTCAGCTCGCCCATGGACCAGAGCGCGGGTGTGACGTTCCAGTAGCTGAAGTCGGGCTTGATTGTCAGGAACTGGAGGCGGAATACCGAGATGGCCACGATGCTGGTGCGATTTCGTCGTCAGTTGGGGAGGACAATATGAGGCGAAAGGCGGGAGGGAATCGGGTACTTACAAGAAACCGAGGCTGAAAATGCCCAAAAGATACAGCTTTTGGGAACGAGGCAACTGGAGCTTGAATATGGCAGGAAGCGGCAGAATGAAGATGATGACGTCCGTGATGATACTGCACGCTCCAAAGACGTAGTAGAGAACCTGCTGCGAGAGACACTTTGCCGGTATGGAGTGGTCCCAGAACCCCTGGATGGGTACGCAGAAGAAGATGGACATGACGAAAACGGAGATGCCCCAGGACAAGACCAGTACCATCGCCGCAATGTAGTACTTGCGCATGAAGTGTGTGACGAGCACGCGGTAGTACTGGAGGAGGAAGGCCATCTTGAACGCGAGATGGCTAAGGCCGTAGAAGACGACGGAACACCAGAAGCACTGCGAGATAGAGCTGCGTCAGAGCTGTGAAAAAGACCACTCAAGCCCGCGCCAGAGGCTTACCTTGGTGAAATTGATATAAGTCTCGAGGTCGAGTGTTTGCATGTGCCTTCCCAGTCCAAAACGAGTCACTGCAAGAAATTAGTTGGGAAGACCAGTATGATGAAAGATGGAGAGACTAACTGGTCAATATGGAGATTCCACATCCCAATAGGCATAGCTATATTCGTTAGTCTCATGGGAATAGATTGAAGGACACCGCGAAGCAAGGAAACGTACCAATGAAAAGGATGCAGCCCAGTCGTCATATCCAGTCTGTTTGACGATGTGTATCCGCGTCCATATTCGCAGGCCAAGAATTCCGTTCGCTATGACGAAGAACATGGAGACCACACCCAAGACAATGGGCGACCTATCCTCGGCCATCTGCTCGGGGGTGAGTTGTGGCAGGTCCATCTTTCGATCACGTATTTCGGCACAGGTTTGCCAAGGATGCGTTCCTCTGCGTCTCGGGAAAAGGATATCGTCACGAAATCGGCCTTCGAAGTGAGGGAACCCCGGGGCAAGAGCGGGGCGTAAGCGGCATCGTGGGGTAGTTGCGATTTATAAACAGTCCTCCAGCGCAGAGATCTGCGCTCCGTGGCTTTCTTGGCAAGCGATACTGGCAAAGGGCAGACAAAGTCGCTGTCCTGATGGGCTGGCGAGAGACAGAGCAGAGCTCTCGTTGCGGTGAGCGGCTACCTAGACTTGGACGGATGCAGCGATGATTAAGGCGCAGCGGGCAAAAAGAAGAAGCGCGACAGAGTGACAAGCGACCCCGATCTGCGAGGCGATTAGGAAGTTGCGAGGACAATCGGAACCAGCAGGCTGGTCGATTCGCCGCATCGGGACGTGTGGCTGAAGAGCCCGCTGGACATCGCCGGTGGTCTAGCTCCCCATGATCGTCCGGTTCTGGGTCATCTCCTCTCCAGCCGTAGGTGACAGCAAGCCCCCCAGAGGGTGAGAAAAGCTTTTGTGGCGGCGTTCTAGCTCACGGGACGCCGGCGTACCGTTTTCGAAGATCAGCCCATTGGACAAAAAGACCGAAGCCCATCGAAGACACGATATGGGCACTGCGCTTTCGGGGGCGATGCACGATGGCGAAAAAGACCCCGGGCCACCTCGCGCTAGACCGAAGCGCCGTTCCTTCTAGTCGATTTGTGGAGATAAACCAGCTTTGATTCTTGTTCTAAAGCTCTGGGACTCTCGTAAAATCTACCAGAAGTGGAAGTCGCGTTAATCAGAAGGCGTAGATCCTGCGAGGAAATGGGTCGAGGAGAAGAGCCTCCACGTGGCGGGCGCCGCATCGGGTTACTCTCTGCTGGGCAACCGAGTACGAGCTTCCTAGAGAGAGCTTGAGGGAAAACATAGCTGAGAAGAGAATTTCGAGGACTGGCCGACCACTCACATTCTTTGACGAATGGGGTTTACCGAGACACTCTCAGTCCTCTTCCATAGCATCGGTAATCCACGGCGAGCTCAGCGAGCCAGCGAGCGTGATGTGGAAGCTGTGCTGTGCTGTGCTGCGTCAGAGCGACGTGGAATTTCCCAGTGGCTCGGTGACGGTCTGGACCCAACCCAGACGTTATATCTCCGTACGGCGATTTCCGTTGCCTCGTGGTAGTTTCGCGTGCACTGTCCATGCTGTTCGATGAACCTCGCATCAGATGAAGGCACGTCGTCTGTGGTATGCCCGGGTAGTTGCATATTTTGAGCCTCTTGTGCTTGTGCGACCTTGTGTGACCTCCACTGCAAGCCTGCGGCACGGGTCCCCCTGGCCAACACGTGCTCTCGCCTGTCAGCGCCTCTGACAGCCAAGAGCTGCAGGAGATCTCAACGGGTAACCCACCCCACAAATCAGGCGTCTTACTCTTTCTTAATTGTTTGCCGAGCCCTGAACAAACAACAGAAGCTGACGACGGTCCTCAGGCTGGGCTTATGAAATTGCAGAAAGCTACTTTGTATCTGCGGACTGAATTGCTGGATTCATTCAAGCAACAGCTGCTTTTGAGTTTTCCAGATTCGTGCAAGATGCATGCGTCGCGTCGAAGCGTTGCTACATATTTTATTGCTCGGAACACTGTTTCCGAACGTATATTGTCCAGGGTTTCTTCCCCCGACCTTTGAAGAGCTCGACGCAAAGTAGGTAGTTCTGAGGTGCTTACGATATGATTGCAATCAGGGCAGCTGCTTATCAAGACGGTTTGAAGTTGACAACACAAAAGCAGAATCACCACGACATGGTGTATGATGGCATTTCCACCATGCCACTAACTCTGAACTGCCCCCTCGGGAAAGCGGGGGAAGATTTGATTGTGGTAGAGGTCGTACTGAAGGATTCGAACCCCTCGTCGATTGTTGTTTGTCTGATCCAGCGGGCACAGTGGTAGCTTAGCGTCCCATACTCCCGGGCCTGCTCCTTCGCTTCAAGGCTTCTCGTTGGTGTGGTGAGGTTGAAAAACGGCAATTGTACCCCTGCAACCCAGGATCTCCTGTGCTGATGCTCCCCCCCAGACCCCCGGTTGCGAGGCGCTGGCGGAGCAAACCTGCATGACGCATGCCTCATGCCTCAGCCGCGCATTGAAAGCAATCTTCTCCCGGCGTGGTTTGCGCAGGACACTGGAAACCCGGCGTCCTCCTCATTCCGGCAGAATATTACATGCGTTATCGATGGCTGGGTGCAACGTTGCCGCCGACCCAGAACGTCGGGGTGCCCATCTGTCTGATCTCAATCCGACCCCAATCCACGTCCTCCTCCGTGATTGCAACCCGACACACTGACAACCATACCCAGAAAGCGGGAAATTATGGAAGCTTGGTTCTTCAGACTTGGCCGATCTTCGATGCCACATGGGCATCTGCGACTTGTTATGCGAGAAAGTTGAAGCTCGTGCTTCCGTGGAGCTGCAGAAGATAACAAACGACTCAATTGTCTTGGTATATAAGACGACAGAAGAAAAGCTTTTTGGGTATCCCCATCCGTTACAACGCTAAAAGACCGCCCTGGCGTGGAATCCTCCCTCATTCGAAATAAGCATGACCTGAATGAACCCCCATGCCCCCTTCCAATTTGCCCCCTACCGATGAAGATGAAAAGGGGACAAACAAGCAGTCGCAAAAGAAAAGTCAAAGAAAAAAAAAACGTTAGCTGCCGTAGGGCATCCTCCTTCTATACTCGATACGGCTCCCCGCCTGTTGAAACGTCGAAACCATTAGTTGTTGGTGTGGTTGTTGTCGGTGGACCTTGAAGAGGAGGTCGTCCTGCTGCTCTCAGCGTGGTCTCTGAGAATCTTGGACTCCTCCAGCGCCTCCCTCTTGGCATACTCGTCAAGCAGCTTGTAGGCCGTCTCCAGGGGCAGCTCAGCCATCTTGGATGACAGTTCCTTGGCGCATGGTCAGCACGGCGGCACACGTTGCAGAGGTGATGAGCGTGAGCAAACATGACTTACACTGGGGAAGACGTCTGAGGGCTTGTACCTGAACTCGTCGATCAAGCGGTTCAAGCGGAGGATCTGCTTCCAGGGGACGATAATGTCACCGATCAGGAAGGTCGGGAACCTGGCCATGGAAATCTCCTCGAGAATCCAGCGGCGCTGGAAGTACTGGCGCATGATGAAGTCGGTCGCGCCGACCCAGTGAGGCGAGTCGTCCGGGAGGGTGCCGTCGGGACCAGGACCCCAAATCCAGGCAATCTTCTTCGTCCACTCGTGGGTGGGCGAGTAGTCCTGGGGGTTCTTCTCGGCGTCGCCCGGGTCTCCCCAGGTGGGGGGCATGGCGTCGTCGATTTCCGCGATCATGGCCATGCCGATGTCCGTGTGCTCCGTTTTGCTGCCGACCCAGCCGACGACGAGGGCGGCGGCCTTGTAGACGGTGCGCATGTCGGTGTGCTGCTTCGACCTCTCGTACTCGTCGCGCGGGTTGACGCACAGGAAGTCACACCAGATGCGCAGGGCCCAACCGGCGCTGTCGCCGCCCCTGGAGCTCGAAGAGCTCAGGCCGAGAAGCTGCCTCAGCCAGCGCGGCGCGCCGGGTGGGCGGCGGGCCGGAGTGCGCTGGAAACGCTGCGACACGGTCGGGTAGAAGACGGCACGCACATGCTTGAGGGCCTGGGTGAGGTGAGACGTGAGGGTGACGGGCTGGCCGCCGACAAAGATCTTGTCTGTCTCGGTCGAGTCTCCGTACAACGAGGAGAGGGCGATGAACTCGAGATCTTCCGTCAGTCGGACGTGAACGAGGCGAGCCTCGATCGGGTCGTTGATGTTGCGGGCGGCCTGGATCTCGAGCAGGCGAATCTCCCGCCTGGACGAGTCCAGACGCCGATACGGAACGCTCATGGTGATGTGTAGTTTGTGCGGTCCTTTTTTTTGTCCTCCTGCGTCTTGTCTGCTTTTGTAAGTCTGGGTCCTCGCTTCGGTCCCGAAAGCTGACGGGCGACCCTGGTTCCAAGGCAAACGGACGTCACAGAGACGGCAAACTTGTTGGTCGAAAGGGTGCTGGGAGCGCAGAAGTTCTTTTTTCCTTTCTTTTTTCTTTTTTCTCAGCAGCTCTCCAGTTTCGGGTCCGGGGTCGGCAGCGTAACGCAGGCGGAGGCAAGGCAAGGGAGGGGCCCAAGGGAGGGGTGAGTGGGTTTCCTTCCAGAAGAGCTGCAGATATCGTACCAACAAGGCGGACAAAAGAGGCAGCAAACATACATGCATCTCAAACCACCAGATGACGGGGTGCCGGCGTTTATACCAAGAACGCGTGAAAGCGGACCCAACCGCTTGGGCAGGGTTTCTGGGGGTCAGCGCGCCATCGGCTGTCACCCTCCCCTCGCTTGGAATTTTTCGACGGTCAGGGGGGGTTTCGCTGTCCAAGGGTTAGTGTAGCTCTGTAGAATTTCAAGAGGAGAATTCCGTCGGTATCTATTGCTGCGAGTATACCTGCTGCGAGATGTGGTTGGCCGAGGCCGGGGCGCCCCTCCTCTCTTCAACGGCCTTGCAGGGTTCGTGACGATTCGTGATCCCAGACTCCTCAATTCTTCAGTGTTGTATCCAGATAGGCTAATGATAGATGGGGACGGCATCTACCCAAGAGGAGGAGAGACACGTCTTGGAAGTTCGGGGCCGTGCCGCTTTCGCCAGCAGAGACAAAGAGAGGCGCGGCAACCCCCATCCGCGCGCGTCGAGGATGGGCTCTCGTCTTCTGTTCCAGTTCGCAAACCCCTGGCAAGTTTGCTGGCGGTGTGGCTGGCCTCCATTGCTTGCGTCCCGGTAAAAGTGTCTGGACTCCACGAGGTCCTTTGCATCCGGCATCCACGTATCCGTGGGGATGGATACCTAGGTACCTGCCTGCTTTCTTACCTAAGGCACCTACCCACATGCTACGTACTAGCACACCTACATTACAGACTGCAGTACCTGTCGTCGACTGTAGCGGTACTTTGCCTTTTTTTTTTTTTTACTTACCTTGCCTTCCGTATTGGGTTATACCACGGATCGACGGTCAACCGTCCAATTGGTATTACTACAGACTCGTCGCAACTTTGTAGCGAAGTTTGCAATCTTTCCCAGTGCAAGAGGGCCAAATACGTACACTACCTATAGTCATCGTGATAGCCGCAAGTTCCACGGGCGGTGGATTTCCCGCTCTCGGTACCTACACCACCCGTACATAGTACCTCTCAATAGGTGGCCTGGCGGCATAGCAGTCCGTACAATGGCCGCACTACACCGCATCCCCTTGGCGGGTGTAGAAGGGGCCTCCAGAGAAGATCATGTCATATTCTGGAATGGTAACATTCAAAGAACCCCGGGCGCGTCTCCACCCTCCACGCGCATGGGACAGCATGGCACAACGGTTTTCTCGCTCCTCTTATTTCGTTCTTTCCATGGGTGGCCCCCACAGACTCCTGACTCGGCCGTCTCACGTGTTGCCTCGACGCCGGAGCTGGGCCCGTTTGAGGGAGGAAAGGTGCGGGACGAATGAGGGACGGCGGCGGTAATATATCTGCTTCGTACAATTCTCTCTTTCTGAAGTTGGGTCGGTCTGTTGGGCCGCAGATAAGGCAGGCCCGGGCGGCACTTGACAAGCTGACATCTGGCGTATCATAGTGTACGATCCCAGTAGGTACGGTCCAGGTAGGTTAGACCGTTCACTGGAGGCAGGTATTTTCGGTGGCGTGACTTCATCTTCGGGGTCAAGGGGTCCAGTCCAACTTACCTGCCCATAGTGTAGGCCCTCTTCACTAACAATCCAATCTCTTCTTTTCGCCCCTCCTCGCTCAGTGTCGGTGCTCCTATTTTTTTTTCTTCCCGTCGGATCGGCCGAAGCAGACATGCCTGCAACTGCACTGCACTCCATCACCCATGCCTTCCCTTCTCGTACCCTCGCTGCGAATGGTTCGGACCCTTTCCTCCCCCACACCCACCCGCGAGGTTGGGCGTCCTAAATTCTTGCTGTCACAATGTCATTGTGTCAATCATCTAGCGTAAGCGTCTCATCTGGTGGCCTCCACCGACCCTGTCCGTCTGCCAAACCCGGTCTTGATTGTCGACATATCCCTGGACCTGTTCATCCAACAAACAACAAACTTTAAGGCCACAAACAACTTGCAACCTACCTTGCAGTAGTGTAGTACCCTGTGTCAAACCCGTCAACACCACGGAGCATTGCGGTGCGCCACGGCACTGGGACTCGACATGGCAAACCGGCATTTCTGCCGTTTACAATCATCGACATTTCTCCAGTTCAGACATCGACATCTCTGACGCTCACAGGCATCGATATTTCTGCAGTTCAAGCATCGATATTTCTGCAGTTCAAGCATCGTCATTTCTGCCACTCACAAGCATTGCTGCCATGTCGTGCCGTTTACGAGCCTCGACTTCAGCCTCTGGAGACCTGGTATGATACCCACAAGCTGGTTATTGTTCTTCGTCATGAAATAATGATAAATGGTCCGTTCCGTCCTGTGTGTCAGGTTCGTGAAAAGAGGTGCTCAACAACAGGTTGTGTCTCTGGCTTCGAATATCTGCAACGATTGTCTTCGCGTTACACAAAGCTCACTGCTCGCAACGCTGTTCTTCTGTTTGTACCTGAACTCGGACTCGGCTCAGCATCGCACTGTTTGCCATGGCCCTTACAACGCCTCAAGGCCTCGGGTTTCACAGCGCCGCCTCGTCGCTGACCTCGCTGCTCAGCTACATGTGGGGCCTCCTCCCCTCCAAAAACGCATGGCAAGACGATGACCTCGCAAAGAATCCCGAGAGGCTGGCTTCCATCGTCAAGCCCATCTGCACCCGGTTCCTGGGGGAGTTGAACTACCCCGGAGCCCCGCAGCTCGAGGCGGAGGCCGTCGAAGCTCTGCTGCAGTACATGTACAAGAGGGCTGTTAAGATAGACGTGCCATTCGACACCCCAGACTCCTCGAGGGGGTTTTACGTCGGATTCTCCGAAGGGCTGGTTAGTTTTTGGTTTCTTCCGCCCCAATCGTTTTCCGGTAAAGATGATGCAATGTGACTAATTCGCTGGCACGGCTGGCAGCTCGCCCATCCCCGGCATCCCACCTTGGTCCAAGGGTACGTCGGCCTGTTTACATGGTTGGTCGTTCAGTACGACGATATCATCGTGCATGACAAGCAGATGATGGCGGGCGCCCTCGTTTTCCACCAACGCTTTTTCAGGGGTGAACCGCAGGCCAACAACCTCCTCGACGGCATCGCCACTCTGCTGCGCGAGGCCCATGACCTCTTCGACTCCGTTCTAGCCAACGTGCTGCAGCTCTCGGTCCTAAAATTCCTGACCAGCAATCTTCTGGAGAGACACGAAGGTTTCCAGAGCTTCCAGGTCTCCGAGGCCGGAATCCGGTTTCCCTACTTTTACAGGGACATATTTGGCATGGACGTGGCCTACAGTGTTTTCTGCTACCCCAAAGAGCAGTATCCTGATGTCTCGCAGTTCTTGGAGGCAATTCCCGACATGGCTCAGTTTATCAACTTGACTAACGACGTTCTCTCGTGAGTCCCTAAAGCCCACAGCGCCTTCTCCCTAGGTCGTGTCTGTGACAGCCAGCTAACTAGCGGGATTCCAGGTTCTACAAAGAAGAAGTCGGCGGCGACAACAAAAACTACATCAACAACGTCGCCCGGACGACGAAAAAGCCGGCCTTCGCTGTTTTCAAGGAGGTTTACGAAGAGGCCATTGGCTCAGCGAAGCGGATCGAGGCGATCCTCGAGGGAAGGGGCGCCTACGCCGACACGTGGAAGGAAAGTGTCAGAGGCTACCTGGCGATGCACACAACCAGCGTCCGGTACAAGCTCGAGGACCTGGACTTGGCAGAGGAGCACCCACTCAAGCCCTTTGAAGGCAAGATCAACGAGATGTTCAACCGGGCGAAGAGGGCTTGATTCGGTGCAATGGCATGGCGCCAAGTTGTTTAGAGCGAGCAAACTACTACGAGCGGGAGTCTATCGTTTTCTAGATGTTTTTGTTCTGCGGGTTTCTCGCAGCCGTTCTGTCATGGGTCCTGTGTAGTCTCTAGCGCCGGAAACAGATTGCCAACCTTGGAGGGTTCCCTGATCTGTAACGTCCACAACGACCTGTTACATGGGAGTTGCGGTTTCGAATTCTCAGTCATAAAATAAAGATCGATCCACTTGGGCATTTATACATCAACATCCTTGAAAGGCTCTTATGTGTCCTGACCGATACACACAAACTTGTGATCGGCGCCCGTTGTCCCCGAACCAAGCCAATTGGCCCGTCAGAAACGGCTTAGTTGGGGACAAGGGGCCCGGTCGAGCACCCCAGCCATCACGACTCGAATGCCGGATTTTAGTCTCTGGCCAAGTATGCCTTCGCTTCAACCCAAACCCAACGCGCCCCCATCTGACGGTCGTCCTGTGAACGACGAGGGCCAAAAGAATTTTTGTGGTTCTGTCGGAACCAGGCATCCAGGCGAGAGAGAATCTTCACCTGATTCTGCCGTTCCCGCATCTTCTCCCATCGTCATTTCTCAGGTCCGGATACGAAATCACAAAAGCCAACCCGACCCCCCCTCTCTCCACTATCTGAGGGTCTGCAGCGGGTTGAACCGCTTTCCTTTCTTTTTCAAGCCTTCTAAGAAAGAGCCGGGGTCTTGGGTCCGAGAGTTTAGAGGGAGCCACTGCGGGCGCGCATTTCCGTTGTTCTAGAAGGCCTGAGGAAGTCGCGATCAGCAAGTGACGGCACAATTTCGGCATGGTCAGAGAACCTGCAATCCGGACGGCTAGTCCCCAATTTACGTTGGGTCCCGCGCGGGTAAAAAAAAAAAAAAAGCTGATATTGGGATTCGGTTGAGGTGCTTGTTTCGCGAAGTTGCGCTAGTAGCCCCGAGCTGGCCACGTACACTTACCGCCGGGGGGTATTGAAATCATCTGGCCATGAGCTCCCAAGCTTGGCTCTGGATGTTTTTCTTGTTGTGTCCCATTGATTGACACGTTTTTAAATGTTCTATCTGTGGCCTCTTTTGCACTACCCCTGGGCCTGGGCAAAAAATCCATCGTCGATATCAGTGCATGGGAACTATCGCTGACTATGAATACTACCTGAACAAACAGAACCCGTGTCTTGTGTGCCACTTCTCTGCAGAATGAGATATCGGCGAGGAAACGTCTGTGCGAGCTTAAGCCCGCCTGAGGAATCTGAGTAGTAATATGACAGCCTGTCGAAGAAAGCACCCCTGGAGAGAACCCTGACCTGTCCAAGTCACCCCTGGGCGAGCTGACCTGAGAAGACTCTCTATGGCCCGATAAGTTCAGCAGGGAAGTGCGAAGATTACCGACAAGCAATTTACAGTGGTTACGTATGGTGCAATCCGACTTCGTAAGGAGCCCCTTACTCCGGGGTTAGGAAGAAGGTCCGGAGATGAATTAACTTTCACAACGTTATTCCTCCCGAGATATTAGGTGATTGAAACGAGTGACGGGCGGAAGGCAAAGGGCACGTGGCGCCACAAATATCCGACGTACAGAACCTACACCAACGCCCTGTCCGGTATCAGCATGTATGCCTGCCTGCGTCTCCCACATTGCCAGGCAATTTCGTAGGCAAGCGTAATTAGGGGGGTAAGTAAGATGCAAAGGGGTTGAGCAGGCTGGTTTATGGGTGGAAACTACTTCAAGCCTCGAGTCCAGGAGGGAAGAAAGGCAATTAGGTCGGATACAAGACGAAAGGTCAACAGTGGAGGGGTCGCGGAACAAAAAGATCTTCTCATGTGGTTCTTGGTAAGATTTTTGGATTTGTGTGAGCTGGAAATAGAGATGAGGGGATTTCTAAAATCACCATCGACAATTGTGGTCGTTCCAATAGGCCCCCGAGCAAGCCGCATAATCCATCAGATCCAGGCTGGAGGCAAGTCGTGAATCTTGTAAAAGATGTTCAGGTCTGCCGTTTTGCCTCCACCTATCATGCTAAGTGATCCTTTCCTGAGGGTGTCTCCACGAAGTGATAACCCGTCTCAGGATGACTCTTCTCGGAGTGGTCGTTGTCGAAGTGATTCTTCACAGAGTGATAACTCGTCTCGAGGTGAATCTTCTCGGAATGATCCTTCTCGAAGCTAAGATAGTCTCCCACCATCTTCTTCGAATCGAAAACATGGAACACCGCCAGAGAGACTAGAGCAAATTCCCCAAAAGCGTACCAAAGTATCGCCGGGAGAGTTGACGCTCCTAAGAAGATGCTCGCAAGTAGGATAAGTAGTCCGAGAAAACTTGTCGTAGCCACCATGACAAGTGCTTCCGTGACCAAGTGGGCTTGGTAGACTT
>WIGM01001034.1:0-14441 GCA_014235935.1 Colletotrichum musicola
TTTCAAAGCCTGGCGGATCTGAGGCCGCATATCGGCAACGTTTCTCGGCGCTAGTCAAGGCTGGCGACGATACCGGGTGGAGGGAGCGCGGAAGGCGCGGGGGCGACGGTTTGGCTTTTTTGGTTACATCCCTCGCCTCGGCCCGGCCGTTTGTTTCTCTCTGATCGCAGGCTCTCTCCACTTTGGTTGTCTGCTTTCGTCCGGGTCTGGGGCTGACTGGGGCTTTTCTTTTCATTTTTCTTATCTGGAAGGGGATGGAGCTGAGTAAGTCCCGCGACGACGGAGGGGGCCGGGGTTTATGTATGTGTGTCTTTGTTTTAAGTATCAAGGTTAGTGTTTTTTATGTAGGGCACTCTTGTTCCACACTCTCGGACTCAGTATCCTGCGTCCCTTTCACGTACACATGACTCTTGCCACCAATGTTGCTGCTGTTGTGAGCAGCGACAAGGGCAGACAACCGTAACAAAGGCGGGCAGCGGAGCGGGTGGTATGACTGAAGAGGATACAAGATACCCTGCCTGAGCCCTGAGGGTATAAAACAAGAGCTTCCTTTGTATCTGGCGGCTTTTTCGACTAGGGAAACGATTGCACAGGCGATGGCTTTGATATACGAGGCGAAAATGGCAGATTGACAGCCTTACAATTTTGCCCCTCTATAGAGCGGAAATCAGAAACACCGACGAGATGATCACGAAAAACGAGAATACGCGCCTGCATGGCTTGGTTCGCCTCAAGGCGTGCTCACATAATCAACAACAGCGCAGACCGGCCATTGATAGCGCTGTACCACCCTCCAGCATGGGAACATTCTGCCCGGCCAGCTCAGACAAGGCAGACTGTCGCCTGATTTTCCATATCTACCCCGCTCGCATCATCTCTTCATATCTGCATCTCTGCGGTCTTCGCTGCTCCGTCTCCGCGTCCATAGTCCCGAGGGGTTCTTCGTCCTTGTTGTCCGAGTTCTCGAGATAAATCGCGCCGAAGCAGCCACCACACGATGTCTGGCCTAGAGGCTCTGGGCGCGACGGCCTCCATCATCCAACTCCTCGATGTCTGCGTAAAATGCAGCCGCACGACCTCCCACATTATCCGTTCCTACCGTGACGCGCCGAAGGAACTGAAAGATCTCGCGATGAAGGTCGAAATGCTCAGGTTCCGCATTGAGCACGTCCAGAAGCTCGGCGACGACTTGTCTTCAATAAATACAGACGACCTGCTCCCCGAGCTTCATCGAGATATCCTATTGGATCAGCTACAACTATACCTCCAATTACTAACCTCGATCGACAATGCGTACTCGGGAACGCGGAGGCAGCCGAGGGGCGCAAAGATACAGTGGGCTATGTTTGACAAGGCGAAATCGGAGAGAGTGATGAGAGATTTGAAGGACGTGAACGAGACGTTGGATCAAGGGCTCACTATCGTCTCGCTGTGAGTTCCTCTCTTCCCTTCTAGTCCCCCCTACTGTCGGAACACTCACAGTCTGTAGTCGCCTGTCAACGGTCCAGCAGAGCTCCCTCCTGGCTTTGAGGGTATCGAGCGCCGCTATGCTTCCAGCTCTTGAATTCCAGACTCGAGAGCTCCAGTCATCCATCGATGCCGCTGCCGACAGAGGCAAGCTGTGCTCTGGGAGCGGACTAGGACGGTAAGTACCCGGTGGTTTGGACTGGTTTGCGCCGTTTCCCTGACTCTTTCTTCGGTGTTGCAGGAACTCACTCGATGTTTTGAGAACGTATCTGGATCTCGTTCGCAATACACTACACGGAGCGAGCTTGGCGTACGATCTTCGCCGAATACCCATCAAAAGACCTCCACTCGACTCAATATTTCAACAACCGAACGCGAAAGCACCTTTAGCGCTTCCAATGAGGCCGTTAATAGAGACCAAGATCATGTGGACTACCTCGTGAACCTATACAATCCTGGCCTGGGGACTCGGCACTCCTCGTCTTGGAAGTTCAGCTCAGTGCGCTCTGTCGGGGAGGACGGCCCACGATGGACCGGGAAAATCTCTCCGAAGTCCAACCAGTACCACAGGAACTTTAGAATCTCCATTCGAATGAAGTTTCATCTACTCAACGAACGAGTTCGGAGTTTCGAACTGGGCCTTCGCCAGTTCACACGTGCTTGGACCAGCATCGCAACCACAGACTGCCGGATCTCGGTTGCTAACATTCGACCCGCGGATTCTCTAATTTTCAAGCTCTGCAAAAAGTTAGACTTCGAAGGGGTGAAGAACATGCTGGAGGAAGGGCGAGCCAGTATTTACGACGTGGATGACATCACTCACTCCAGTCTCCTGGACGTAAGGAATCATTTGTTGGTGTACATAATGGCGAGAAAGTCTGCTGACAAGCGTACTTTAGTATTCCATGGAACAGGACTTACCGGCGTCTAGTGACAAAGTTAGGGCGCGGCTAAAACTCTCTCATTACCTCATACATCAAGGTTGCAACTCGGCTTACCACGTGGCAAACCATTGCCACGGGCTATACCCGTAAGCATAATGGTATTCCTCATGATATCAGTGTTGGCTAACTGTGACAGGTGTCCTGCAATATTAAGCGCCCAGAAATATGGTTATACAGAAACTGTTAGATCAATGCTGCGCTACGGCATTACGATTAGCAGCCATGACGAGAAGAACCCCAACTTTATGGACCCAGTCAATTACATTAACGATGACACATTGGCTGGTTTTCGCGAACAGCTGGCGTTGATTTCCTCCCTCGGGTATGTTTATCCAACTAGGGGTACCATGGCAGATGAATTCTTCTTCAGCCGTATACTTCGCTGCGCCATTCATTACAGGAGCATTCCCGACATAATATTTGCCATCGAGGTCTTGGAGGTCGATATGGAAAGTCTGAAACTGCGCCAGAAAGAATTCTACCTCCAGACGTTGACGGCGTCAAGCGAGGCGCACGAAGTTGAAGCTGCCGCCACCATTCACGGATATGGATTCAAAACCCACGACCTCGAACGGGATAAAGAAGGGTATATCTCCCCAATAACATGCCCTTCAACAGATCTTTCACACTGGCTTTTGTTCAACAACATCTTCCGAACCACGGCGTCGGAGAGCAACGAAGCCTGGACCTCGTACAACGGGATCTACCAACCATGGGCCTGGTTCTGGGCAGAATACCAAAATCAGGGTCGCTTTTACTTCAGTTCTTACAGAGTCGCGAGTAGCTGGAAATTTGGTCCTACTGTTAAAGAAGCAGGGCATCTTCTCTTACACGGAGCTTCGTGGTCGCAGTTGCTGTCGTATGACGAATCCCGCTGGACGGAGGGCGATCAGTCCACGAAAGGGAGATATGAATTCACGGCTCTCGATATTGCAAAAGCATGGGGAAACGCGTCAGCTCGTCCATTGACCTCGAGAAGAGGGAGAGAATCTGCCGAAGAGTCAGAGGAGAAATTTGTCGATGAGCCAGATTTTCACATTACGTGGTCGAACAATGGTACAATTAGAAGGTCCAGGTGTGGTAATGGGACAATACGCACCTCCTCTAGAGTTACGGTAAGGGAATCTGGCGAGATGGGGACGGGGCACGAACACGTGGATTCTTGCCGCATCTGCAGCAAGAGCCACGCGCAGGAAAGCACTCCGCCGAAATTTGGCAAGGCCCCAGGAGACGAACGGATTCCAGACCCAACCGACGCTCTATTTGCCGGCGTCATGTCCACAACGGAGGGAAGACGCCACATGCAACGCTTCCCCCTCGTCAAGGCCCTATCCTGCGCTCTCTCGCTCGCCGGCTACTGCGTGGAGATGGACGACGAAGGAGACCTGTGGTTCGATGACGATGACGGTGACCCCTATATCGACGCGATGGAACACGCAGAAGATCTCGACAGGACAGGCCCTCTGGTCGGGGCATGCCCAATCTGCCGGGACCCGGAAGCATATGGTCTGGGCCACATCCTCGACCGCGCCGAGAACGGGCTGGCGGAGTGGCGGAGGGAGAGACAAAAGTTTGTGAACAGAGGGGCACTGCAGGATGAGGAGTATATTTGGCCTTCCTGGACAAGGAGGGGCGGTCGGAGATAATGTGAGCATTATATACATCATGAAGGAGTTTCTTGTTCCACACCCAAAGTACCATCTAGAGTATCTCACAGAGCCAAGTAAACATTGACTTATTCCTAAGATGTTTGCCCTTCAGTATCCCAGTCGTCCCAAGACGACAGATCCCCTGGCAAACCACGGTCACTAGGGAGGAGGCAGCGGAAGCAACGCTTACAAAGGCTACAACCCCCGGCATCGACGGGATCACAACGCGACTACTTAAGGCCTGCTGGGACGTACTAGCTGAGCCCATACGATTACTCTTCCAGGCCTGCCTACAAGCTAGATACTACCCTGCCCCCTTCCACAGGGCGGAGGTAGTAATAATCCAGAAGCCAGGGAAGACCGATCGCACACAAACTAGATCCTAGAGACCGATATCTCTTCTATCCTACCTCGGGAAAGGCCTCGAGAGGCTTCTCGCAAAAAAATAGCATACCTAACTATTTCACAGGGTATAGCCAGCCCTCAACAAATTAGGGCCCTACCTGGCAGGGCAGCAGTGGACTTAACTACCTGCCTCACCCATGACATTGAGAGGGCTCTCGCAGAGGGCTCCACAGCAACCCTGGCCACTATGGATATCAAAGGGGCTTTCGACTCTGTCCTACGGAAACGACTAGCTCTTAGGCTTCTACAACAGGGCTAGCCATTCAGTTTGGTTAGACTTATCTTCACCTTTACCTCTAATCGGACCGCCCGAGTGAGGTTTGAAGAAGAGACTATGGAGGACACTGTCCTTGCCTATGGACTGCCACAAGGCTCTCCCTTATCCCCCATAATCTTCCTACTATATATCGCAGATATTCTAACTAGAAACCCTAGGCTACGCTTTAGGTATACGGACGATATAGGCCTACTTACCGTTAGCCCATCCCTAGAGGAAAATGCCGAGGCCCTCAGCCAAGACGTGGAACAGATCCTCGACTGGGGTACAGAGAATAAGGTCTTCTTTGACCCCACTAAGTACGAGGCTATTCACTTCAGTCGGAAGCATAAACAAAAGAGCAATCTCCCAGAAATATCAGCAAGAGGCCTAGATATCCAGGCCTCGGCCAAGCCTATACACTAGCTTAGCGTCTAGTTTAATAAAAGACTCTCGTTTAGACACCACGTTAAAACGAGAGCGGCAATAGCAAAGAAGGCAGCCCAGCACCTCAGGAACCTTACGAACACAAAAGGGGGGCTCCCAGCAGCTACTATACACAAAGCCGTGGTCACCTATATCCTCCCAGCTACTCTATACAGCACTAAAACCTAGTAGAAGGGGAAAGCACAGAAGGAATTAATACAAAAGATTACCACAATTATTATAATAGCGGCGCAAACTATCCTACTAGTATAAAAAACGACCCCAGTTAGCAGCCTCCTCAGGGAGGCAGGTCTACTCACGGGCAAGGTAGCTCTCGAGGCAGCCCACCTACACTTTACAGTAAGACTATAGAGAATCAACCAACAGCACCCCCTTACCACAAGGATCGACCAAAAGGGGCAACAACAAACAAGGCTACAGAAAACAGCGGACCTTTTACCAAGGTGCCCAAGACCAGTACTTCTACAGCCATAATACCTCCCAGGATCACAGATCCCTATAGCTACAGACACTAAGGAGGAGGCAGCTAGAGCCTTCCAAATCTAGCTAAAAACAGTACCAGAAAGCCACCTAGTCGTCTTTTTGGACAGCTCAAAGGCACCCAACGGAGCCACAGGGTTTGGCTTTGTCATCTACCGTAGCAAAAGACATATTGCCCAAGGCCGCGGTCGGTTAGGCCTAATAGAAGTATTTAATAGCGAAGCTAAGGGGGCGAGAGTAGGGCTCCAACGGGCCCTTCTGACCTCCCAGGGCCAGCCTATATACATCTATATCGATAATACTAGCGTTATCCAGGGAATCCAGGACAAGATCCCAGACTCCTCACAAGAAGCATTCCTCGAGATTAGGGAGACTATAACGATATACAACATACAGACCCACTAGGCCCCAGGGCACCAAAGTATCAAAAGCAACAAAAAAGCAGACCGGCTAGCTAAAGAGGGCACAACTCTGCCCTCCCCACAAGGCCAACTAGCTACCTTAGCAGGGATAAAACGGCTAGCACAAGAGCGTACACGGGCACTACATCTACAATAGTAGCAACAGAAAGCGACTACTAGGTATACCGACCTCGGGACATGCCCGGCTGAACTAGCTCTACCACGAAAAATCCTTCACCATCTCCTGGCGGCCCGATCAGGGCATAGAGACTACCAACAGTACCATCAACGCTTCGGCCACACAAAGCCCTGCTTACCTGCTCCTACGGGGAAGCAAAAGGAGCAGACCACCTGGTCTACTGCCAAAGGACCCTAGTAAGGAGGCAGCAGTAGCCTACCCTCTACCCTAACGGACCACTCGAGCCAATAGGACCTATGGGGTCTCTCGAGCGATACTTTAAGGGGCTAATTACCGACCCTCAAGGCTTTCAGGCCTTCCTCCGCATAATAGACTTCTTCCAGAAGATCTACCCGCAGTATTAGAGACTAGATATAGCCTAGCTCTCTACTAAAGATGCTCCCCGACGTAGGGATAAGTATATGTAACGGAACTAGGGTACCAGTGGGAACTAGAGACGGATTGAATGCAGAATAGCCTACAGATACGACTTGGAGGACGCTGGGGAGGGATCTGTACCTAGAGATAGCCCGAACCCGCGGCTCTCCACGCCTTATACCCCTCGGGAGGTCTGCCGCAAGGGCGGCTGCGCCCTTGCCGCCACGGCGTTAAATATAAAACAAACAAAAAATCCTAAGATGTTTGCTCTTAAGAGACCTGTCCCCCGTTAAGAGGAAGGGAAGCTGCGCCACTCAGGTCAATAGTAACACAGCAGTGCTCATGTTTAACAGCTGCATGAACCACTTCCGGCAAGGGGCTTTCCACCGTGGTTTTAGTATAGCTCGGTTTCCTAAAGCTTGTCTGACGATTTTTCCGGGAGCCAATGCAGACTCTTGGCGATAAGACACCAAATCATCACTGAGACTTTTGAATTATTCTTTCCTGGGGCATCGTTTCTCAACGGCTTATGACCTCTGGGCTTGCATTTGGGGCCGACAACTCTTGACTACGAAGGATAATTTGTGATTAGGTAGTTGTTTCCTTCAGCTACGATCATGCAGTGTCGCCTACTGTCTCCTAGTTGAGAAATCAGTCAGATGTCAACGTAAGGCTGGATTCTCCGGTGCGAAGTGTGATAGACATGGTGATGTAAACTCAAAGCTCAGATGAAAGCGCACGAAACGAAACCATGCATCGGAGACCCGTTTCTCATGGCACGAATTAACTGGGTCACGATCATGACGACGTCTAACTAAAAACGTCTGAGAATCGCGTTTCACTCGGTGGATACCAGACTCTGCACGTGTCTCGACGGCAACCTTGCAATACCTGGGCGCCGAGCCACCTTGCCGTCTCTTGGCGAGACGGCCTTGAACAGCATATGAGCTTGATGAACTGAAGCCTTTCTTGGCTGCATGCCTCGTGCACAGTATCTTTTAAATATCCGGTAGTAACGGAGTTAGCGGACTCCGTCGTCCCCACGGGGAGTTAGGGTGGGATTTAGGAGTTGATTCCGATAGCGATTTAAATACCAATCGACATCTCCGCCCCTTAATATGCAAGGACCAGCCCGAACCAGCTCGGAATTGTCCACCGAGGTCCCTAAAGACGATGCCTGAGGCTATGTAAGAGTATTCGCAAAGTGATATGAACGCTATCGTTTATCAGGTTAACCGCAAGCTCAGTATGCGACGTCGTTGTTTCGACCCATGCGCCAAAGAAAACTTTCGATGTCTGACTAGTCTTTAACAAGCAACTTCATGGCCCAGGAGACCACAAACTGTTCACAGCAGTGCTTGAGCAACAACATGTATACACCTACCCGGTGTATACTCTCTCTCCCATGGTCCGTGATGGGTTATTCCGACCTGTCGCGGGCAGATCCGTAGCAATTGACTGTTGAGCACATTGCCGTGTCTGGGAATAATTGCATTGCGACATGAGACGGACATTGGGCGACTTACAGCGGTGTGGTCAGCGCTCCGGAACCGTGGGGGCCGTTTTCGTTGGTTGATGTGTCTGCCGGGGCGCGAATCATGGTTCTGGCCGTTAGGCTTCAGGACCCTGCATTCTGATGTTGCGTTGACGATAGAGTTTGGCGAAACGATAATTTCGTTACAGGAGAGAACTCTAAACCACGCCCAACACGTAAAGATGCGGGATGCATGGCCCGTCTTGGGACGAGAGGGAGCTTTGGGGGCGGAGCTACCAGCGCAGAGTACCGGTCGGTAAACAGGGTCCCTCCCGGTGTCCATCTCGGCTTCTAAACCCCTGAGTGGCCGACACTCTTCGCCGCAGCGTCCGGACTCCATGTTCTCCCCTCGATGACTGGCTCTGGATTTGCTGCCCGTCTCTACTCTTTGAGCCTCCATTGTAAAGCTTAGATTGAGGCTACCGCATCTAAGCTATTCCACTCAGTGCTCTCGCGGAAACCCCCATAGTGCTCCCCTTTACCCCTGAGCTATGCCACCCTCTGCCGAAAGCTTGACAAGGACATCGTCACTTGGCGACTCCCAACAGTAATCGAAACTCGTTTGATAATAAGAAGCTATTCGGATTCGCGTCCGATCATGCGGTTCATCGAAAGTATATAACTCAGGCCGTGCTTTGACATTGGACGATTCCTCTCCTCATCATCTAAATCGGCCCAAGCTGCCTCTCTTCAGTCGTTCTTTCTTTCCATTCTTTGCAACCTGTTGACCAACTCAACAACTGCATCTCATTTAGCCACAATGGCCCTTTCCATTCTTTCCACTTCCCTTCTGCTCGCCAGCATCGTCGCCGGTCAGACGCCTAGCAATGTTACCGACAACCACCCCAAACTTGAAACGTTTCGCTGCACCGTCAAGGACGGGTGTGTGAGGAAGACCAACTACATCGTCGTCGACTCCAGCCAGCACGACATCAGCACCAAGGAGGGCGTCAGCTGCCTCACCGGCAACAACCCGCCCAATACCACGGCGTGCCCGAACGCGGAGGCATGCGCCAAGAACTGCATCATCCAGGGCATTACCGACTATGCTACCAAGGGCGTCACCACTTCAGGCACGGACATCCGCATGCAGATGTTCAGCAACACAACCGAGGTGTCTCCCCGTGTCTACCTACTGGAAGAGAACAAGCAGAGATATGAGATGCTTCACCTCACCGGCAACGAGTTCTCCTTCGACGTCGACATGGTCAAGCTGCCCTGCGGCATGAACAGCGCTCTCTACCTGTCTGAGATGCTTCCCGATGGCGGCAAGAACACCAGCGTGCTGAACCATGCCGGCCCTGCTTACGGCACGGGATACTGCGACGCTCAGTGCTTCAAGACGTCCTTCATCAACGGAGTGGTAAGTGAAGGCCGCGAGCGTGTGCTGTGGTGAGACAGCGGCTAACTTGACGACTCAGGGCAACATCGACAACAAGGGCTCCTGCTGCAACGAGCTCGACATCTGGGAGGCCAACTCGCGCGCGACGCACATCGCGCCGCACCCCTGCAACAAGCCCGGCGTCTACCAGTGCACGGGCGAGGAGTGCGAGAGCAAGGGCGTCTGCGACAAATCCGGCTGCTCCTGGAACCCGAACCGCGTGGAGGGCAAGATGTCCGACCTGTATGGCCGCGGCGCCGACTTCAAGGTCGACACGACCAGGAAGTTCACCGTCGTCACCCAGTTCCCCGCCGAGGGCGGGAAGCTCAAGGAGCTGCGCCGCATGTACATCCAGGACGGCAAGGTCGTTCAGAACAACGTCGTCGCCATCGAGGGCCCGCCCAAGGTCAACTTCATCAACGACGAGTACTGCAAGGCCATGGGCGCCGACATGTTCACGACGCTAGGCGGGATGACGGGAATGGGCGAGTCGATGAGCCGCGGCATGGTCCTGGCGCTGAGCATCTGGTGGGACAAGGCGACCTTCATGGAGTGGCTTGACCAGGGCCAGGCTGGGCCCTGCAATGCCACGGAGGGCAACCCGACCAACGTCGTCAAGCTCGAGGCCAACCCGGAAGTCACATTCAGCAACATTCGTTTCGGTGAGATTAACTCGACCATGAACATGAGGTTGTAGGATAGCGTCGGTTTCCTATAGCGTATGATACTAAGACAACGTCGGTCGCATGACCTTTGCACACATACCCTGATTCCGCCCTTACAGGCCACTTTTTCGCCCAACTGTCGTTCATCGTAAAGTCTTGTTCATCGACGAGTTGATAATCACCGCTGCCTGCTCTGCCAGTGCGTAGGTTGCAACTTGGAGGTTGGCAGATACCGATGCAGGGAACACCGAGGTGTCGACGACCCAGAGGCCTGATACACCAATGACACGGAGGTCCGTATCCACGACAGTTCCCATAGAAGCAGTTCCAGCGGGATGATAGCAGCCGCTAAAACGCACTCGTCAGTACTTCTCCGTCGCAGCGGCATTCTACAAGGCGTGCTTACCCAGCTCTCTCTCGCACTCGCGCGTCGATTTCCTCATCCGTGGAGTCAACCGTCAGCGGTGTACCTCCCAGCTCGCCGGCAATGATCTCTCGGCCCAGAACGGTATCGTTGGAAGTAAGGAGCCTGATGTTGCGTCGGATGGTCTCGCGGGCGGCGTAGCGATCCACCTCGGTGCCCAAGAAGTTGGGGTCAATCAGCGGCGCGTCATTAATGTCCGCCGATTGGATCGTGACCGAACCGCGAGCAGAGTTGATAAAGACTACAGAGATCATCATGACGTCCGATCCGTCTGGCATGATCCCAGAATACATTAGTTGGTGGGAAGAGTGGGCGCGATCCTGGCTCAAGAGCGGGTGCGTGGCAAGGTCGGGCACCGAGCCCTCGTCCTCGGCGATCGCCTTGGCGAGACCGTCTTTGGGGAGAGAGGTGACGGCCATAAAGTCTATGAAAGCACTCATTTTGTATTGAGGCTGGTCGAACGTCGGGTTCCCAGACCCCTTGGTGTAGCCACTGGCAGTGTTCTTGAGTTTCCAGGCGGTAGCTATCAGAACGTGGTCGTGGAAGTTCTGTCCAACTGCCGGCTGATTCAGAACAACAGGAATATCAAACCTTTCCAGCGTCTCGATTGGTCCAATACCAGAAAGCATCAATATCTGAGGAGTCCGGTAAGCCCCGGCAGACAAGACGGTCTCACGACCGAGGATCTGCGTGCCATTCTCCAACTGGACCCCTTTCGAGACCAGCTCGCCGCCGGCCGACTTCTCCACCAGCACCTTGGCCACCGGACTGTCAGTAAGTACCGTGACTCCCTCGAGAGAGTATATCATGGACGCCAGTTGACGCTTGCCGTTGTCTCGGTTCTCTTGCATGTCTGCAACACCGAGGTTATTTCCAGCGTTGTTGTCCAGTTGAGGAAGAGCGTCGACACCGATCTCTTTCCAGGACTGGAGAAGAGCTTCACGCATTGGGAAAGTCCTGCCAGTCGACCCTGGAGATTGGATCTTAACCGGGCCGCTGTGTCCATGAGCAGAGGGGTTGGTCGATTTGTCGAAGAGAGTCTCCGTCTTACGCATGTAAGGCAGCTGTCCCTCGTAGCTCCATCTTTGGTCGCCAACTTTCTCTGCCCAGATATCGTAGTCGACTTTGTGGCCACGGGCCCAGGCGGCTATTCTGTCAGCATATGAGGTTGTCTTTGCTCGATTCTACATGCCTCCGTTGATAATGGTGCCGCCGCCCAGCCCCTTGCCGACGGGCGAGATAATCTCCCTGTTGTCAAGATGACGTTGAGGCACCGAAGAATATCCCCAGTCGTACTCGCCCCCGGTCGCGCTGCTCGTATCAATCCATTCGATGCCCTCGATGGCGTGCGTGTTGGTACCCGCCTCGATGAGCAGAATCTTGAGGCTGGGGTCCTGCTGCAGAAGGCGGCTCGACACAACAGAACCAGCAATGCCGCCGCCTACCACTATGCAATCCCAGAGGTTCATTTCGGCGGTGGTGGTGGGCAACATCTGAGGATTGGGAGGGGGCGGTCCGGTGGCGGGTCAAGAAAAGACGAGATACTTATTAATCAGCGAAATGATTGGGATTTCTCTTCAAGCTTCTTTTGGATCTGTTGGGGTCACAAGTATTCTTATTCCCATCCCCAACCTGTGGCGTTAAGAAGCATGTTGTACGGCCCTGCAGGAAACGCGGGCTCGGAGCTTGGGTCCGATCAACCAGACCCCATTCACATAACTCTGGCACGATATTAATGTGGGAAGTCTTTCCAATCCATGTCGTTTTCTTCAGAAGACAGGCGACACTGGCCTGCAAGCATGTGGCACCCGTGCTGCATCTCCACTGCCCTGCGTCCGAATCACCAACGAATGTTGGTGTTCGCGAGACTCAATTTCAAAGGTGAGGGGTATCGGCCTTGTTGCCCTTTTGGTAGTACGGTAAAGGATGAAGAGCCGTTCAGATAGGGCTGTGGACTCGGGGATCTCGTCCCCGGTCCGCAGCCGGGGCTCTCCCACGTTGGTTTACTGCCAAGGCGGGCCGGTCCCGCGTTCCATGTCACAATACCACGGCACACGGCTGCACACTTGGTGGTCTCTCCAGCTTTGTTCCCCGAGTCTCGGCGCCGCAGGCTCCGGGAACTGGGCCAACTTCAAAGATATTTTACGTCTTCGCGCGTTGGGATATGGGCAAGAAGACCGCTCAACAGAGAATGTTGAAGAGCCGATTATGTCTCTTCGCCCAAAGGTAGAAGGATTCTCTTGCTGATGTATCTGGTGTAAGTGATCGAGATGGACACATACGCCCCAATCCTAAGGACCCTTGAGCACGTGGGACTAATATCGTCGGACCAACACCTGCCAAGGACAAGCAAGAGAGGGAAGAAATAAACACTTAGGGGCAACTTACTGATAATTGAAGATAGCTTTCTAAACCTAACTAATTCCCTGATTTTTTGGCGTTCCGGTTGAAGCCATTCTGACTGTTTTGTCCTTGAAACTTTCCTCCCATTTGTTGGAGACTCCTTGATGAATCATCCTTTCCAAGTCACAGTATGAAGGTTCTCTTGTTCAGTGTCTCTGATACGAGGCAGAAGTCCCGTTACTTTAACACTAACAGAAATTCAGTTTTCACACGAGATGGAGCATCTCTTGTCAGGACTGCGGGCGTGATGTCGGTGGCGCGGTCTGCCACTGGGCGCTGCACACCAGCCTACTAGGATTTGTTACGTGCCGTCAGGGGCAGAGAATCCAGGATATTCACGTCAGAAAGATTGGCTGCTTTGTGGCCTGCTTCAGGGAAGCTCCAAGCTATCTAACAAAGCCCTCAGAGCTATAATACATACCAGAATGCGGCTGTATTACAACTTCACAGCTAATTTTGATCAGGGCTTTGCCTCAGCATTAATCAGCAGTATTATCTAGGCCGGCATCACCGTCGTGGTAGCCTCCAGCTCAATGTTGCGCCCCGTGTTCGACTGCACTGTCGTGCGGTGGCTTAGCCTCTCACTCGGAACCGGCTCGAAAACCACCGGCACCGGAGCTGCCGTGTAGCAGGGCCACATGACCAGGGGTAGTCGGTCGGGCTAGGTCGGGGCTCATGTTCGGTCTGATGGCTTTAAGCAGATGTCGGAGAGCGATGAGAACTTGGCTTGGGAGATGCAAGGGCTGGGCAGCCAGAAGAGAAGTACGCTTTCAGGTCATAGTTCCTCTGCCAGTGCGGAGTCAGTTGACGTTGGGAAAGGACAATCGTTTGCAGAAACTTCGGGCATTGCCGTTACGCGCACAGTTACTGTAGATAGACAGGCATCTAATGCGTAGGCAGGGAATATATCATGTCAGAGATAAGCACATGATACACAGTTCTGGGATATATGGAGCTTTGATCAGCTTCAACTGACCCAAGGTTCATACCTGCTCGATAAAATTACACAGAGAGGGCTTTTCTTGCTCTTACAGACATACATCGCTTCAGTCTTTTGTCCATAATGTACCTATCTCTCGAATCTTACCTGTTGGCCCCGCCCAGTTATGTATCCAAGTTTATGTGTGAAGCGCAGATCGCACATGAAAAATTCAGCTTCCTTCTTTATCATAATAGTAGAATGTAAAAGCAGTCTTGCCATTTTGAAAAGAACATACATGATACGGCATTCATAGGGGTGGTCGAGAGGTAATTCCAGCTCTAACTTCTAAGTGAATGCGGGAATTCTATCGCTCCCCGTAGGATTACTCCGTCTAAATTCCAAGCAGAAGGGGGGTTCCAGGCCGTCCGGGCTCCTCGAAGGACTACTCCGAGCCCCTGCCTGTGGGTAGCTCGGTTGCACCCGAACCTCAAGGGGCTCGCTCCAGAG
>WIGM01001035.1:0-14434 GCA_014235935.1 Colletotrichum musicola
CACACGTGCGACGTGATCCCGGCCTTGACGCACCTCGCGTGCATGTCCGTCCGCAGCGCCACGAGCGGCGTCACCACCACCGTCACCCCGTCCGGCGAGCAGTACGCCGGCAGCATGAACGACAAGCTCTTGCCGCCGCCCGTGCCCATGATCTGCAAGATGGGGCTGTGGCCGTCGACGATCGCCTTCAGCACCTCCTTCTGGTTGCCGCGGAACTCCGCCTTGTCGTCCCCGGTCATCTGTCTCAGCTGTCCTGCCATATTGACGAGCCGTAGCTTCTCGAAGCGTCTGGCCCTCGCCTGGAGCCGTAAGTTGTCGTGTGCCTCCATCTTCCGCTTCCTGCCGGCCACCATGTAACCCGAGTCCTCGGCCCCGAACCCCAGAAACCGGTGCCACTGCCGGCTGACCTTGCGGAACTTCTGCCGCTTCGCCGCGAGCCCGGAGCCGAACTGCATGAGCTCTCGCGCGTAAATCATGCCCGCCAGCCGCGTCCCGTGTCCGGCCTGCAAGTCCCATGGGCTGTCCTCGAGCTCGTCGTCGTCGTTCTCATCCGCCAGCCCGTCCTCCGCCTGCCTCCCAAACGCCTCGTTCAAGTACCGGTTGGCGATCGCAATGGCGACGTGCCGCCACATGCTGACGTTGAGTCGGCTTCCCAAGAGCCTCGTGCTGTGCCGCTGCATGATCCGCCGCGCCTTGTCCGTCGTCCACACCCGCTCGTCCCTCCACGTCCACTCGCCCGTGGCGGCCTCCTCGTCTGCCGTTGACGCTCCATCCGCACCCTCGCCCGCTTCCTCGACGGTGACTGTGCCCGGTTTGTCCGCCCCGGCGACGTCCCCCTGCACTGTCTCGTCCGCCCACAAGAACGCGCTGTATCGGCCGACCTGCCGCGAGATGCCCTGCACCTCCTGCCAGAACGGCAGAACGAGCCACATGTACCACACGAGCAGCTCGCCCACCTCGCGCGGCAGATACCGGTGCACCACCTTCGCCTGCCCCGTCGTCCGGTACCCCTTGTGGTATGCCGTCACGAAGCACATCATCTTGTCATGACTGAAGATGTTGCGCACCCCGCCGTTGGCCGTGTTGACCATCCGCAGCCCCCCGATCTCCGTCGCTCGCCCGGGCTGCCCGCCGAGCATGTGCAGCAGCATCCACAACCGCTCTCTGAGCTGCTCGAACGTGTGCCCGTAGTCGCGGACGGCGCGCTCGTCGAATGGGCTCGCGCCGCCTCTGCTGCCCTCGAGACCCCATCGACGCCTTGCCTCGGCACAGTCCGTCAGCCGTCGGAAGACCCAGCCGTCGGCCTTGCCTACCCACTCGTTACGGTCGTCCGAGAGAAACGAGTAGCCAACCTTGGTCTCGCTGTGGTCGTCCTCGATTGATGACCACGGGATGGGTGGTAGCTGCGCCGCGAGATCCATTTCATGGCCATCTGGCCTGAGAACCCCGAAGCCCTCGTCCGGCGCCACCAACATGGTCAGCTCCGCCAGCAGCCCCCTACTCTCCCTAACGAGCTCGTGCAGCGCGTCCGATAGCTGACCGATGGTGAAGCGTGCCCGCCGGTACGATACGCGCTCACCTACCCAGTCGATGACACCGGCAACCGCCGTGTTGTACTGGATATGCATGCCGTACGTGCGCGTCTCGATGATCCAGTCCATCGGCGTCGGCTCTGCCTCCTTGTCGCCGGACGTCCGCGTCATGAACCGCTGCACCTTGGCCCGTACCCGCTGGAACAAACTGACGACCCTGTCCTCTGCCTCCTCTCTTCCCATCTCCATTTCTAGCGTGGCGACTTCGTCACGCTGCTCCACGACGGCCTGATGCACAACAAGCATCCTCGCCACCTTGATGACGGCCGAAAACTTGGTCGTAAAGTCCTTGATGTCGACCCAGCCGCCCTCTTCGTTGATGCCCATGACGGCCAGCGCACTGACGAGAGCATTCTCGTAGTGGCCTCTCTTGAGCTGGTGGTCCAGCATGCCGACTAGCATGTCTAAGCCGGCCCGCTCTGCTTTGTCTTGGGTTGTGATGGACGTGCCTGTCCCCACGGCCTCCTCGAACCTGTCCCACAGCTCGCCCTGCTCGACCGTAAGCCTGTATGGTGGTCTCTTCTCGTCGTCCATCTCCTGCGTCCGGTGCCACACACACAACAAGACCCGCCATACGTCCTTGTACCTCGCCCACGTGTCGTCCTCCAACCGGTTGTCGAACGGCCTGACAGGCTTGACGTCGGCCTCCTTGCGCTGTACTTCAAATAGCACAGCGTGTCCGACGGTGTTCGGGCTGCATGTGCCCCTCGCCTGGTCGAGCACGGTGTTGAGAGTGCTCCACATGGCATCCAGTACGCCCTCGTCCTCCTGAATCGGGCCGGTCGTCGCTCGCAGCTGGCTCAAGTTAAGTCCCTGTAAGTGGACTGCCCATCCAACGCGATGCAGCCACGGGTTGGGCTCGAGCCGCTCGGACGTCACCCGGATGAGCTCGTCATGGCTGGCTTTTACCCGCTCGGCTTGGGATAGACGAAGCTGCTGGATGCTGCTGGCCGCCCGTTCGGCCGGCGACTCGCCCGCGGGCTGAGTGCTCCCTGCGGCTGCCCCTTCCCGCCCGACCTCGAACCATCGTTTTCCACTGCGGGAGACGCAAAACCTCTGGCATGTAATACCCGTCGTCCAAGGCACTTCCCGTTCTTCTCTTGCCTTTTTCCTCATGTCTCCGCCCCTCTTATGACTGTTTACCCAGCCGTGGGCCTTGCGGCAATGGTCCTGGATCGTCTGTACTCGACGACAGACATACGGGCACTGGTTGCATCGTATGCCGTCTGTAATGGGTGCAGCGATGTGGGCAACCGGTGGGCCTGTGGGTGGTGGGTACTGCATCCGACTGATCTCGGTTTGCGTCTGAATGATACCCTCAATGCTGGATATGCTGAATACAAGTCGCTTTCTCTCGTCTGGCTTTATTGATGGGTGGTAGTATCGTAAGTGCGAGTTGACTTCACTCCCAACAACGGCAAACTCACACGGCCTGCAAATAACAAGACGGAAATCATGGTTAATGATAAATGGCTCCATAGTGGCCGCCGGGCTGGTTTGTGGGTTGGTTGTAAAATTCTGCAGTCAAAATAAAGTTATTTAGTTACTTGGGAGATAAGAGTAGATAAGTTAAAAGATAACATAACCTACTAATCTACGGCTTCTTTCTGCTGACATAACCCCGTCCGTCCGTTGCTGACACATGATGCACGGTCCATTTACTGGTGTATGCTTTAGTGGATCGACAAAACCACATCAAAACTTTCGATTCACTAAACAATTCTTTATAAATTAACTACTACTTTTTTCTATCTCTTCTTTAGTACATTCTCTATACTAAATACGAGCTTTAAGTGCATGCTTATACTGTTTTTTTTTGGACAGAGACTGAGCAAAGAATCTTTCCCCTTAGAATACGATGAATATTACCCCTTGGATTTGAAATCTCCACTTTAATTTGTATTGGTGCTTCGATGAATGATAGTAACACTCATCGTATCAAGTATGCTAGGGATGAGAAGCCCGCGGGGGCTTTTTTGTGTTCGCTGCGAGAGTAGTCGAACTTCCTCGAGCTGCCTCGGGATGAAAAGCCCCTGGGGGCTTTTCTAGGTTTGTTGTGAGAACTGTCGGCCGCCTCGAGCTACTTCGAGATGAAAAGCCCCTGGGGGCTTTTTTACGTTCACTATAGAACAGTCGAACTCCCCCGAGCTATCTAGAGATAAAAAGCCCCCGGGGGCTTTTTCGCGTTTGCTGAAGCCCCCGCGGGCTTTTTTGTATTCACTGCGAGAGCAGTCAAACTTCTTCGAGACTACCTCGACATGAAAAGCCCCTAGGGGCTTTTTTGTGTTTGCTGCGAGAGTAGTTAAACTTTCTCGAGCTACCTCGGGATAAAAAGCCCGCGGGGGCTTTTTCGCGTTTGCTGTAGAATACTCGAACAGCCTCGGCCGGCCTCGAGATAAAAAGCCCCCGCGGGCTTTTCCTTATACCTCCTTCTAGAGGTCACACTTTCCCTATCCTTTCCTACTAAGTCATCCAACGTCTCCGTAAAAGGGAACTGGGGAAGGCGCTATCCACCATGGATTATAAGACTCCTCCTACCTTACCTTAGAGCCCTTCGCCTCTCCTTACTACCGCCGTCCATCATCCCCAACGTATTTCGCCCCCGCCACCCGGCCCGTGATTCTTGTCCGTTGTTCCTCCTTTCCTTATACTTACTTACTATTGGTCCTAACACTACTGTGACCTTACGCTCCAAAAGGAAGGCGGCGCGTACTTCTTTAAGAGGATTAACCTTGGCCGCTATCTCTAGATAAATAAGTTAATAATTCCCCTATGTATGTATACCTACTGCCTGTCCGGTAAACGGGCTCTACTTACTCTTGCTGCGAATTACCCTGTTAGGAGCTTGGGCCGTAACGGCCGCTTGTCTTAGTCATCCTCCGACGTGCGGGGGTCTCCATCACGGCGGGCGCAACACCATACCGATAAAGTCGTCCGGCCGTTTGATGGCCGACCGTAGCTCTCGGAATGTCCGGAGGAGGTCCTCTCGGGGCCGCAGCCGCAGGTCTGTGTTGCGCGGGCTCTCGCGGCTGGTGGTAACCAGCGACCCTACAGATTTCGTCCTAGTAGTTAGTAGGCTTAGTTACTACAAATCGATTACTACAATGTTTCTAATTCTCTCCCCCCCCCCTAGCGCGAGCACTCAAGGAGATCCAAGTACCAGCGAACAGTGGATCTCCTACTTCCCAAAACACCTTTCTACAGACTTGTAAGGGAGATAGTGCACAATAAGCTGCCGGACGCCGGAGTCCAGCGCTCTACAGTCGAAGCGATTCAAGAGAGTACTGAGGCCCTCATAAAGACTGTTTTCGAGAGTATGTTAGTGTTCGAATATTCGTAGGCGCACCTTCAGGGGTCTATTCGTCATGTGTATTCTTCTTGTCCTTGCCTAGGGCCTGGTAGGGGAGAGGGGGGGCTAACATTGTCTTCCCTAGGGCCCCTGCCGCTTAATAATACTCGCACACCGCTCGACCCAGATTCTGTCGCTTGTGCCGAAGACCATGGCGATAAAGTCTTCGGGTCGCTTCACGGCCAGCTGCAGCGCCCGGTAGGTGCCGAGGAGCTCCTCGCGCGGCCGTAGCTGCACGTCGGTGTTGCGGGGGCTGTCGCGCTTGCTCCTAGAGTCTACCCAGCCGAGCTGGCACAGCATCCAGTTCGTGCAGCCCTTGTGCTCTAGGGCCCTGTTAGCAACCGAATGGCAGAGGCGGCGGGAAGTATACCAATCTTTTTCGTCATCTCCGGCACGTCGTAGGCCGTGCCGCCCGACCCCTTGGCCCACGGAAACGACGTTGGGTAGAGGAACCACATCATCCGCGTGGCCATGACGAGCGCCAGCTGGCCGGGCTCCTTTCTCTTATGGGTCGTGCTGAGCCCCTGCTTGCCCGGTGCTGCCTCGGGTGTTTCGGACGACGAGGAGACCGTGAGCACCGTCACCAGCATCAACTGGCAGAGGGGGTCGTCGATGTTGGTCGCGAGGCAGTCCATGGCCAGCTGGTAGTGGTCGAGCACTTTGGAGTCGCCCCTGCCGGCAAACGTGGCCTTGGCCCTCTCGAAGCCGGCCTGGACGAGGGGAGGGATGTTGGTGAAGGGGAAGCGGCATCCGAAGTCGATCGTTGCCGGCCCTGAGCGTGCCCGGCGGTCGCGTTGTGCCTTTTCGTGCTTTATCTCGGCCTCCTGCGCCTCGCGCCGCAGCGAACCGGCCGAGCCTAGCAGCGCCGGCTGCAGGCCCTCCTGCCCCTGCAGGCGGGCGACGTTCCGGGACGTTATTCGGCCCTTGACGGTGTCGGGGACCCATTCGATCCTGGCGGCGAGCATCTGGCTGCCCAGCACGCCAGCCCACTCCTCGTAGTCGATGCCGGCTGTCGTCTCGGCCTTTTTGGCCATGGCGAGCTGCAGCGGCAGTGGCCAGGTTGCACTTTTTGGTGCGTGGGTTTCGATGCCCTTTTTGCTGCTGATGACGCGGAGGAGCTCTCTGACGAAGTCGATGCGGGTGCGCGTCCTCGATAGCGTCATCTTGCCGCGCGAGCCGCCGGGCTTTAGGCCCGCTTTCAGCCGCTGCAGTGCCTCCCACGTGAAGGCGTTGTCGGCCGCCTCCCATGCTGCGACGGCGGCCTCGCACGCCTTGATGTCACCCGACGTGATGGGGTGCGCACCAACGACCTCGCCTCCCTGGTGCAGCCTGCGGCGTAGCTGCTGCGTGATGAACTGCTTGGTCTGTGGGATCCAGAGCTCCTGCAGCAGCTGCGTCGCGAACTCGGCTATGGCCGACCGGCTGCCGAGTGCGGCGTTGCCCATCAGGGCAAAATGGATCTCCACCTCCCGGTTGGACGCGATGTGGGCGCCGTAGTGGTAGTTGAGCTCGCGGACGTGGAGCAGCAGGAGGCGCCCCGTCTTGGCGTCCCGGGGCCAGCTGCCGAGGTTCACGGCTGCCCTGGTGGGGTCCGAGGCCCCGAGGTCGAGCACGGCGGGGTTGATGTACGGCCACGCCCCGTGCTGGAGGCTGTCGATGGTGCCCAGGGGCCGGAGCACGCTCTTCGGCAGGTGGCGGTCGTGGCCCGTGAAGAGGTAGCCGCCGAGCCGGTCCAGCACGGCGACGGCCTCGGAGAGGGCGAGGTCGAGGCCGCGCTCGCCGCCGAGCACGAAGCGCCGCTCCATCTCGTCGATGGCGAGCTCGAACAGGCGGGAGTACGCGCACATTATGCGGGGGAAGGTTGGGAGCGGCGTCGTGCGGAATATGTGGACGTACGAGTCGGTCTCGACCAGGAAGAAGCGCATGAGCTGGAAGATGGGCCGGATGATGGCCGGGAACGTACGCTCGCTGCTGAGCATGTGGCGCACGTCGAGGGACACGACCTGCTCGAGCCGGTAGGCCACCTCCTCGCCGTCGATGGCCACCTGGATCTGCTGCCTCTCCCTGGCAAACGGCTTGGATGCCTGCGGGTTGTCGGGCGTCGCCTGGCCGCGGATGGTCCGGAGGAAGGTCTCCCGGCGCCGGCTGCTGAGTGCCGTGGCTGCTGCGTGGGACGCAGGCACGGCCATTGCTGCCGTTGCGTATCCCTTCGTGGCGAGCAGGTCGTGCGGGCTGTGGCGCACGCTCCTCTTGATGTTCGAGTAGCCCTGGAAGTAGCCGAACGAGAGGACGTCGGCGCCCTCGTTGCGGTCGCTCATGTTACCGCGCATGGCCGTCGTTAGGGAGTTGAGGAACGACGGTGGCCGGCTTGACGAGAAGTTGCCGTAGGTCGGATGAAAGGCCTGCGGGTAGAAGGTGAAGTCGCGGCTGCTACTGTACTCCTCTGCCAGCATGTTCCGGTCCGCGAGCAAGCAGCGCGTCTCGTTGGCCGTCGTCGTATAGTTGAGACAGACGGCGAGCGCATAGGATATTGTTGCAATGCTCTCGAGGTCGAACCGGGCTTCGAGCTCGTCAACTAGCTTCTGGATGCCCTCGCTGTCCCTGATCATGTGCTGGTAGGGCCCGTAGGGGGCACCACTACTGGCCTGGCTACGGCCGTCTTGTCTATTGTTACGGGGTCCTTCGTCCTCCTCCTCCTCGTCCTCCTCCTCCTCCTCCTCCTCCTCCTCCTCCTCCTCCCCCTCGCTACCATCGTCGCGTCCATCACTGGTGGTAGGCCCGTCGTCCTCCTCCTGCTCGCTATCTGTATCCTGGGGCACGTGTCTCTCGCGGGGGAGGCTCTCGAGTGTTGTGCTGACTGGGATCTCGATGTTGGCTCCGTAGTCGTATGCGTGGAACGCTGGCTTGTGCTTCCGCCAGAACGACTCTGCATCATGGCTGGTGGCCCACGCCTCCCAGCCGCCCATGAACGACTGCTGGAACGTGGCCCACCGTGCTGAGGTGATGCGCTGTTCGTGCTTGCTCCCGGGCCGCCAGCACGCCTCGACACCCTCGCCAAGGAGCTCTGACGACTGGAAGACGGTGGTGATATACGCGGTAAGCTGGAGGGCTAGTTCTATTGGCATTCCGCTCCGCTCTGTGGCTCTGTCGAGCGCACGCCGGCCTGATGCCGAGCCCGGAAGCTCCGTCATCTCGGCCATGATCGGGTGCATGACGATAAACCAGACCTCCCGCGTGGCCGCCTGGGCGATTTGGAAGGTGCGTCCGGTGATGTCGAAAGGAATACCGGCGACGTGCTTGGCACTGTACGGGGCCGCCCAGTTCCTGAACGAGAGAGTGATGTTGTCGAATATCTGCCCGTTGGGGCTCGTGATGGCATGGCCGGGCCTGCCTACGATGCTTAGGAAGTCGAGGAAGAACTGGGGGAAGAAGGAGTCGTCGGTGGTCGCCCGGGCACCGCCGGATGATGTCGAGCCGAAGTCAATGGTATGCTTGACCTGCAGCATTTTCATGGCGTCTGCTGGCTTCAGATCGTCGCTAAGGGCCTTCTCGATGAATCGGGTCGCTGGGGTGGACGACGCGTTAGTCGTGGTAACTGCCTGCTCCTCCTCCTTATGCTGAACAAAACACCTACTGCGGAACTTGTAGTGGCCAGAGGAGTGGTCGACGGCCCAGCGACGGCCCAACCTATTAGCGCGGCTTGGATCCTCCTGCCGAGGCGCCTCTTCGTCGGTCTCGAAAAGGTCATCATATGCCGTGCTGGGCCGCGATGCCTCCCAGGACTCTTCGTCGGACATACCGTCCTCTGCGCCAGGTACTGCGTTCATGACGGTCGGTAATAGCTCGTTGCTTGCACCTTCCTGGTAAGAATAGTAATAGTAATAACTGGGAGTTAGGCTCTTGGGTGTTTGGTGGATGGGAGAATACTCCAAGGCAAGGAAGAGGCGACGGGTATTGCCACTCTATGAAACATCACTCGATGGCAGCAGCTTGGCGGGCCCTTGGTTCGACGTATAACCGGCAGTGTTTGCTAGTAGTACGTGCGTGCAAGCTGCGATTACATCCCCGGCCGTAGCAACGGGGCATGGCTTCCATCAGCTCGAGAGCTCGAGTCGCGCTCAGACTTCTGCAATAGCTAGGGTAAGGGGGGGAGCCCACTAGAGTAGTATTTCGGCTAATGAGAAGAGGAAGGCTAGCGGGATTTTCTCGTCAATGTAGGGTCATAGATACTAGCGTCGCATTTCTTTTTCTAACAATTTAGTTTAAGTTTTTAATTTCTTCCTAGCTACCCGAGTGGATTCGGTGGGAAGGTGACGCCTTTTTCTCATACTACGTAGATGCTATCTAAGCCCCTGGGGGCTTACGGACATGGGGCCTTACGGACACGCTTGGGCTCGCCGTTCGTGCCCCTTCCTCCTCTACACCCGCCGCACCCGACGTGCCCGTTCGGTTGGCTCCCGCGCTGCTAGGCCCGTTTCTGTCCGGCCCTGGGGCCCTGTTTCCACCGAGGCCCTGATGCCTTTTTTTGACTCGGTGGTGGTGATGTTGGTGGGGATTCCTCGTCGCTCACCATTAGAGACGGCGAATGGGCTCTGCCCCTGGCACGGCCAGAGGACCGGGGTTCCTTATCTGGCAGGGGCCGGCGTGCACCCTGACTCGCCGTGGACCCCTTACTGGCTCGGCTTGGGGCGGCATCTCCCCGGGCGGCCTGCGACTGTGATACCTGGGACACGACACTGGCGTCCTGCGAGTCGGGGATGGGGCCTTCCGACTCGGCGGGAGAAGGGCTCTCTGCGACGGAAGAGTCCATGGTGATGTGCGCGCCGATAACCTGCTCGATCCTGGTCTGGATGTCGAGCAGGGAGGAGTCGTCCAGTGCGCCGTTGAGACTGGCGAGGCGGTCGCAGAAGCCCTGCACGAGAGCAGAAACCTGGCCAAGACGACCTTTCCTCTGCCGCACTAGCTCTGCCCTCCAGTCTGGGTGGAGGACTTCGCCGTTCGCGTCGGTCACCCGCCGCACCACGCGCAGGAGCCGCGCCCACACTACGTGTGCGAAGCGCTGGGCGTAGGTGGCCTTATCCACAAGGGCCGCGCTGGTGTTGTCCAGGGGCGGCGGCGACTCGCGGAACTCGTCGAGGTGGTCCCACGCAAAGTCGAGCACGCGCGTCTGGAGGTCGAGGGCTGTGTCCTGGGGGTAGCCTGCCTCGAGGCCACGGGCGGCTGCCAGCTTGTCGAGCGCCGTCGATAGGTACTCGCGGACGAGCGGCTTATTCTTGGACTTGGGATTGACCTCGTCGATCGCGAGGGCACTATCGCGATCAATCCAGGCGATGGTGTGCTGGAGGATGTGGACGGCGGCCTGCATGTCCGGCTTCTTGGTGCGGAGGAGCCGCCGCAGGCTGGGGAAGGCGAGCGCCGGGTTCGCCTTGATATGTTCGCACACGGATTGGTAGTCGTCGTCGTCCAGTGTGGCGAGGAGCCCGTCGTCGCCTTGGCCCTTGCGGCGCCCGTTGTAGAAGACCGCCTCGACTTGGTCTGCGGTACGGGCCGCGTGACCGAGGCCGTCCGATAGCTGTTCCCAGTCGCGCAGCATTAGATGGCAACGCTCGTCGAGGGGCAGCGCGGCGAGAGTGGCGAGCACCGCTTCCAGGCTGGCGATGAGGTACTCGTCGATCCGCAGGCTGGCCATCGACTCAAAGGACGAAATGTTGAACGTCTCGAGGCCGAGTTTGGTACGGCACCACTGCGTCGTTATCGGCCTCCACCGGTGGTGGTTCCATAGCGTGACGAGCCTCCTCGTCGGGAACAGCTTCTCGCCGCCGAGGCGTAGCATCTCTACCAGCCTAATGTCAACACTGACCTGCTCCTCTGTCGTTGCATCTTTGCTGTTCTCGGCGGGGGAGGCAAGAGAGACTAGCTGCGTCCAGATCTGGCCGTGGTTGTCGGGCAGGCTTGGGTCTCTACGGTTGACCCGTAGCTTGATGTTCAGGTCGCGCGGTAGACGGTCTAGGGCGCGGTTATGTTCAGAATTGGGTTCGTCTTTGGGCGGGGGGGGCAGGGCACTGCACCTTTGTCGTAGAGCTCGCACGTCCACCACAGCTCCGAGTCTGGTGCTCTCGTCTCCTTGACGTACTCGCGCAGCGCCTCGATGCGGTGCTGTCCGGCCATTACCTCGGCCTTGCCGTGGTTGACGTCGGCCCAGTGCATGAACGATGGGTCGCCGTCCCCTTCCCCGTCGTCGGGTGGGATGCTCGCGGCCCGCGCACGCTGCACGTCTTTGGCACTACAGAGGACCACGATGCGGTTTTCCGGCGCCCGGCGCTCTAAGCCGCCCTTCTTAAACACTTCTCGAAGATTGTCAACATGGCCCCTGTGGAGCTGGCGGTTCCTGCCAATGGTCCACGTTGTATCGAGGACGTCAAGGGGCATCTTCGCTACTGTAAGTAGAAATGGCCGCGCGCGTTCTCGGACGGAGGCTCCCTCTACTAGGGTTATATCTGGTGCGTCGACTGCTAGAGGCCTCATCCTTTTCTTGGTTGCTGCCTGCCGTGCGCCACCATCGTCTGCATTACGCTTGCGCTTCTCGTGCAGCTGTACTGCGGGCATTGTGCGCGACAAGATCCTATGGGTATATGTTGTTGACTCGTCGTTCCTCGGACGCAAAGGGTTTGAAAATAAAAAGGAGGAGGGTGGTCTGGCTGCTCGATAGGGACGCTGGTGCAGTATGTCTCGGGGCTTTAAGCAGGGCCATGGGATGTACGTACTCGGGCCCAGGGCGGGGCCTGGTATCATTACATAATCTCTGACCCACCAACCCGTCTTCCTGTGCGGCGTCCATAGTGGTGTTTAGTAGTCCGGTCTCCAGCAACACGGCCAGCTGTTACTGGAGATAACTAAGTTGGTCTTAATACTGTGGTGTATTTAGAGCGTATTGATCTGTTCTTATGTCTTGCTCCTATGGGCTGGTTTGGCTGGACGTAGTGGTGTTGGCCCGTACTGCTTACTTAGGATAGGACGCACGCCTTAGAAGAAAGGAGGATGGTTGTGTGAACGGCAAAGCTTGCTGATAGTAGCTGAATAGGCGGCTTCTTTCTGAGGTCCTCTACAGTATGTGTGGTATGTCCCTCCGTGCGCGGGATGCTGTCTGGGTATGTGCTGTCTTAGTATGTGTTAATTTGCTAAACGAACTGGTTACCGACTAGCTAGCTAGGAGGAGATGGGATGTGTTGCTATTCTACCAGTACTTCAAACTCCCTTTAGAGGCTAACATGAAAATAGGACTCATACTGTTGTAACTATGCTGGGTGTTGGTGAGGTGCTTGCTAATGTCTAGGCTCACTGCTACGTGCCGTATTTCATGGTGGTTTCAATAAGCCTTTTCAATTCCAGGTTGACAAACACTACACGAACCCTAGCTTTTGAGGCTAGAAATCGACTTTGCCTACGTATCTAAACGTATTCTAGTACTACATATAGGCTGTGCATCTATGTGGTAGATGTTGCCTGACTTGGACTCCTGTCTACCTACCTGGTGGCTAACTATACGTAAGAGCCGCGTCGGTAGACTATTATTATGGCTAGCTATCTAACCCTACGTGACAGGACATAGGAGAGACGGATTCGAGATGGGCCCTTCTAGAGTATGGGTGCAGCTGCGTCGGCGATGACGTCGATCGCTGCGCGTGGTGAATATGGCCTCATGGTCATTGTTGATATTGGAGCCGGCCTTGGGAAAGGTCACGTGAGTGGCCACGTGGTGCGAGAGTTCTCCTGATGCTGCTCCACACACGGGCCCACAGAGGCACGTGGTCGGCAGTTACTACCCACGTCCCCATACCTACTGGCCACTTGTTCTTCCGTCCATCTTCATCCTCAGGTCCGGTCTGGCCTCGACCGTCGTTCTGCTTGCTTCGCTCTTTCCCTCCTACATCTACGTTTGCCCTCTGGGCCGGCTGTGGTTTCCGACGTGTCTTGGACACTTACTACTCCTACGGCACCTTTTTATTGTCGCTGTCTATGTTTGGACTGCGTGGTTTGCTCCTTCCTCCCTATAGCCTCTAGGGGTTATTCGCCCGTCCATGGGCTCGGGCTCGACTTTCGTCCACGAGGATGAGAGGCGCTGCCCTCTCCCCTACGCTGTGTCTCGACGCCTTGTTTTTTTCTGTGGGACGCGTCCCGACACAGCTGTGGGTCGGAGAGAAAACAACAACAGCGCGTCGCTAGCCAATCACTGTTGACCCAGGCTGACCCACTTCTAGCTCCCTAGGGTGGTGTCAAATTTTACAGTATGCTGCTGCTGAACTTTACAGGCTGCTGAACTTTACAGGAACCTCCTGCCTCTAGTTCGCTATGGAACAGTCGAACTTCTTCGGCCGGCCTGGAGGTGAGAAGCCCCTGGGGGCTTGTTCGCGTTCGCTGTGAGAGCAGTCGGACTACCTCGAGCTCGCTCGAGATGAGAAGCCCGCGGGGCCTTTCTTAGTTCACTGGAGAACAGTCGAACTTCCTCGAGCGGCCTCGAGATGAAAAGCCCGCTGGGGCTTTTCTAGGTTCGCTGTAGAACAGTCGAACAGCCTCGAGTTGCTTCGAGATGAAAAGCCCGCTGGGGCTTTTTTACTTAGTTCACTGGAGAACAGTCGAACATCCTCGAGCTGCCTCGAGATGAGAAGCCCGCGGCGGCTTTTTCGCGTTTGCTGTGAGAACAGTCGAACTACCTCGAGCTCTGCTTCGAGATGAAAAGCCCGCGGGGGCTTTTTCACGTTCACTGCGAGAGCGGTCGAACTTCCTCGACCTGCCTCGAGATGAGAAGCCCTTGGGGGCTTTTTTACGTTTGCTGTAGAACAGTCGAACTGCCTCGAGTTGCTTGTTGCTTCGAGATGAGAAGCCCCTCGGGGCTTTTTTCGAACTGCCTCGAGCTGCTTCGAGATGAAAAGCCCGCGGGGGCTTTTTCGCGTTTGCTGTGAGAACAGTCGAACTACCTCGAGCTGTCTAGGGATGAGAAGCCCGCGGGGGCTTTTCTAGTTTCGCTGCGAGAGCTCGCAGCAGTCCAACTACCTCGAGCTGTCTAGGGATGAGAAGCCCGCGGGGGCTTTGTCGTGTTTACTGTAGAATACGAACTACCTCCCCTCCCTCGAGCTGCCTCGAGATGATGAAAAGCCCCCACGGGCTTTTCTAGCTTTGTTGTGAGACCTGTCGGCCGCCTCGAGCTACTCGAGCTACTGCGAGACAAAAAGCCCCCGCGGGCTTTTTCGCGTTGGCTGTAGAATAGAATAGAATACTCGAACTGCCTAAATAGATTATTAACCTACTACTACTACTACTACTACTACTACTACTACTACTACTACTGCTACTGCTACTGCTACTACCTACTACTGCTACTGCTACTGCTACTGCTACTGCTACTGCTACTGCTACTGCTACTGCTACTGCTACTACTGCTACTGCTACTGCTGCTACTTACTTACTACTACTACTACCTGGCCCGCCCCCCCCC
>WIGM01001036.1:0-14428 GCA_014235935.1 Colletotrichum musicola
CACGCGCTTCGACTTCGTCGATGAGAAGTGGATGATAATGCCGTGGATAGTGAAGGTGCTGTTGTCGTCATCAAGGTCTTCGTTGGCGAGGACAATGACGAATCCCAGCTGTGAGGTAAGGTCGCTATTGTTAGCGAATGAACCGTCGACGAACACGAAGAGCTTGGCTGTTGCCAAGTCGAGTGGGATGAAGTGCAGACCGCGGTCAAGCGAATCCATCTGCCATTTGAGGCGACGGTTGAGCGCCTTGATATTCTCATCATTGGGCTCCTTGTGCTGGGCTGCGGTCGATAGGTCGAAACATGCTTCTGGTTGGCAGATTGAAGCGATGTACGCGCCGCGGGCGCGTTGCTGGACGTAATCTTGCTGGGCAGTGGGTGAAGTTGTGTCGATCAGTTGCAATTTCGTGCCCTGCCCCTTCTGGATGAGGGTGATGGATGTGTCAGTTGCTGAGGTCAGTGACACGATGCCTCCGTTGAAGATGAGCTGCTCTGTAGCAGCGAGAAAGGTCTTTTCCTTGGCGGTTGACGAGGTATCTCGTACATCGCGGTTGCTTTTGTATCGTTCATATGCCTTTCGACGATCTTCCATTAAGTGCTTGGTTGACCAACAACCGGTTCGTTTGCACACGAAACACTTCTTGTTGCCGCGGCCGCCACTGTTGGGATCAGACTCCCTGATGGCCCGGTCGCGGTGGTTGTTGCCAAATCGGCTGTTGCGTCCCTGACCGCGATAGGTGCGGTCGACCCAATATTGGTCGATAGGGTCGGGTTGTTGGATGATGTATTGGTTGTGCTGAATCCTCATTGCAGTGCTCACTGCCGATCGCAACTGGTTGCAGACTCCTTCCAATGTTGGGGAGGGGTTGTATAGGCACAACTCACACTCTTTGATCCCGGAACACGCATTGAGGAGCTGGGTGCGTAAGACTTCGTCAGAGTGGTAGCTGACAGGTAGTGCCCGTTGTATGAGGGCAAGCTTTTCGATGAGGTCATCTAGGACTTGGGTCTTTGATTTGTCAGGGTGTTTCTGCATGATGCGGTTGAAAGTCGTCTCGCGCCACTCAGAGAGGTAACTCTGGCGCTTCTCCTCGGTCTCAAAATACCTTCTGACGTTGTCGACCATCGTATCGAAGTCACGGATGCCTCTGCCGCAGAGACGGTTGGCGTAGAAGATAGATGCCTTGCCGCGGAGCATAATAGAGAAGGCAGGAGCCAGCTGGTGCTCCTCAATACCTACCTTGCTGCAGTTGTCGCGGAAGAGGTTCATCTTGAGGTCGAACACGTCGTACATCTCACCGCTGTACTTCATATCGTCAGTGACCAGCTTGGAGAGGTCAGTCAGCTGCCGTGGCGACGGTTGGGTAGTGGAAGTGGCCTGGTGATCCCGTGACCACGGTGGGTAGTCCTCAGGCTGCCGATGGTCGATAATGGGTGAAGGTGGAGGAAAGATAGATACTCTTTGCCGATTGACGAATGGGTTTGGTTGCTGGGTTGCTTGCAGCGGTGGGTGCATCGATGAGAGAGGGGGTATCGGCGGGTATGAGAGTGAGGGATGTGGTGAAGGCTGCGGGGTTGATGGCTTTGAAATCGCCGATTGACGTGAGGTATAACAGGATCGCAGTATATCGAGGTTGTGAGGGCTGCGGTTAGCAGCGTGGTTGGCAGCAAGTTGCCTGGCGACCATCTCATTCATCTCGCGGTCTACCTGCGCCTTCGCTGCGCGCGCCTCATCGTCCATTCGCTATCGTTCCGCTAGGCTGATATATCCTCGCTTAATATCTACAAGGAAGCCTGGTTAATACTCAATGAGGTCGTTAAAGTCCTTCACCTTGGCGCGTATTTCTTCGACTTCTTCACTAGTCCATGGGTGAAAATCTTCACTTTCAAGGACGGCGACGAGGTTGGGGGCAACGCGAGAGCGGTCACGTGGGGTATAAACTCCGCGATAAAGTAGGAAGTCTCGAAGAATACCGAGAGGCCTCGTCGAGGCGGCGTCGAATAGGTCTGTGTCCCATCCATCGAATTCTCGCTAGAAAGAGAGCCACAGGTCGCGGCCGTAGAGCCCTTGCTCGATCCAATTAGCTATGTGCCATGACATAAACGTTGAGATACACATCAGGTCACACTCGTCGAGAAGAATATCGTCATGGTTGAAGTAGGCCGGGTCGGTGTACTTTTGCATCGCAGGCAGGATGTGAAGTTCGCCTGGCGGCGAGAGCACAAATGACGGTTGTGCCATGGTGATGATGAACTTGATTGTCTGAGTTAGTCTGTCGGGGTGTTTTGGTAGCAATCGCTGCGCAACTTTGGCAACGGTGAATTTCGTTTGCGATGAAGAGGAAGGTGGGAGTTAGAGGGTAACGGGGCAAAACGGTAAAAAGGGTGGAGTCGTGTGAAATGGAGTATCGCGGCTACGCAGAGGTCTCTTCCAACGGCACCAGGTGCGGAGGGATTCTCGTCCGCAATAATAGTCGTGATAGCGTGATAGACGCACTCGCGCTCGGGCTGCTGAGGCCGGAGGGAGTTTTGAGGTTCTCGTGGACTTTCGTGAAGCGGTTGACGTTACTGCTCGTTAGCAGCTGCGCGGGTTTTCAGGCCGGCGAGCTCTCTTCGTGATATTACCTTGCTAATCTGTGGCGACCCGTGACAAGTCAACCACTGATCAGTGTTGGCTGCACGGTCGTTGAACCAATTAGTGCACTATATCATCACTTGTGTTAATGATCTTCGTGGTGCAGTTGTTGTTGATTGATTGGTAAAGTAAGTAGGCAATATGGGCGAAGTAGGTAGATGGTATGGGTGGTGGCTTATTCTACCAGGCGGTGAGTCACGTGACCCACCTCCTTCCATCACAGCCACCCACTATCGCAACACTGGCAACTTTTCTTTATGAGAAAAGCCGCCAACCCATGAATCCTCCAAGTTACCCAGAAAGCCCAAAATCCCCAGTATCTCCTTCGCCTATATCATGTTCTCGTGACCCATCCCTCCATCCATATCCTCGCCTTGTTATCAGTGACAAGTCCTTCCAATGCTCGGTTTGGCGATGCCTTGGTGAACCCGTCGGCTGGGTTGTCGTCACCGTGGATCCATCGCACTTCGCAGAGTTCACGTCGCTCGTAGGATTGTCTCAGTGCCATGATATCTATCATGAGTCGCTTCTCCTGAGTGGTGCCGAGTTTGACCAGACACTCGTACAGGGAATATGAATCCGTGCACGCGATTGTAGGAATAATTGGCGTGCCAAGTCTATCAGTGACCATCGCGATGGTCGAGGAGATGGCGTATGCCATGTCGACTCCCGCGACCATACCGTAGACCTCGGAGGCCAGTACGCTTCGCGTCACGCGCTTCGACTTCGTCGATGAGAAGTGGATGATATTGCCGTGGATAGTGAAGGTGCTGTTGTCGTCATCAAGGTTTTCGTTGGCGAGGACAATGACGAATCCCAGCTGTGAAGTAAGATCACTATTATTAGCGAATGAACCGTCGACGAACACGAAGAGCTTGGCAGTTGCCAAGTCGAGTGGGATAAAGTGTAGCCCGCGGTCAAGCGAATCCATCTGCCATTTGAGGCAACAGTTAAGCGCCTTAATATTCTCATCATTGGGCTGTTTGTGCTGGGCCGCGGTCGACAGGTCGAAACATGCTTCTAGTTAGCAGATCGAAGCGATATACGCACCACGGGCGCGTTGCTGGACGTAATCTTACTAGGCTGTGGGTGAAGTTGTGTCGATGAGTTGCAATTTCGTGCCCTGCCCCTTCTAGATAAGGGTGATGGATGTGTCAGTTGCTGAGGTCAGTGATACGATGCCTCCGTTGAAGATGAGCTGCTCTGTAGCAGTAAGAAAGGTCTTTTCCTTGGCGGAGAATCTCGCCTTGGCGAGCTCGTTGTTCTCTCGCTCGGAAAATCGTGTATCCGTAAGTCCGATGGTGTCGTCTGTTTGCATACCGATGAGGGCGAAGTCTGGGTTATTGTCGGATGATAACAGAAGGCAAGGGTCGTATGAATTAGTCATCATCTGGAGATTCTCTCTGTGATGGCGACTGTAAGTTGCCCACCAGTGGGTGCCTGCCTCTGCGAGTCCGTATAACGGCTTGATGACCTTCATGATAGTGCCGTTAGGGTAGTTAAGACGTATCTCATTAGGCACGTGCGCGTAGATGCTGCGATTCAGCTGCGAAGTGGATTGGACGTACGCCTGCGTGATGTCGCGGAGCCACAGTTGCTTCCCGTTGCGCAGCAGGGTAGGTGTGAGTACGAGAATGAGTCGCTAGCTAGCTCGTTGTATGGTCGGAGACTGGGTAAGGATTGCTTCCTTCCCGTCATCGGCATAACCTTGGATAACCAAGCGCGACTTCTCGTAGGGCTTCTCCGTAGTCTTGCCCTTTATCTCGTTGACGATACGCGATTTGAACACGCGGTCGGTGTGAATGGAAGGGTCGAAGAGGATGAATTCAAATACGCCGCGTTCGATGAGGCTGTCAATCTCGTTATTCATTGCCAGCTCGAACGGCGGACCTGGCGTAGTGATGATGCCCTTGTCGCGTAGTTGTTGGGCGAGCTCTCTGTCAGCTGCCTCTTTCTGCAAAAGGAAGGAAAAAGGGACGTCTATTTCTTGTAATAGTACGTCAGCTAAAAGGTATATGTGTTTGCGAGGTCGCCCTCGCGTACGGCGAGGGGGAGGAGGTGTCACTACAGAGACTGCGTCTCTAGGAGTAGTGGCGACGATAATGGTATCTTCAATGCGACCGCCGCCGTCATCAGCATCAATCTCGGCGGTCGGTTGGGGAGCCGCGTCGTCTGCAATGGTTTCTTCGCTGTCTGCGTGATACGGCTTCACTGTGGTTGATCGGAAGTTCCGCGGGCCGTTGGCGTCAACAGTGCAGTCTTCGTTATCAACTGCGAGAAGGCGGTAAGGGCCAGACCAGCCTTTGCCTTCGCGCCAGACGCGTACCAGTGAGCCGATCGCGAGGTCCTTCAGCGCAGAGGTATCTGGGCCGTTACGCGCCTCGAGGGCTGCGTTGACTTGCTGCTTCGCGTGGTATTTGCGGAGGTCGTCGCTGGCCTTGCGTACGGCAGCTGCGCATTTAACGATATCAGGTGATGGGGCAGAGTCAGCAGTCATTCGTGGGTATGCGCCAAAGACCAAAAGGGTAGGTACAATACCGTCAGGGCCAGCAGTATCGTTAATGGCCTTTATGGCGCTTTGGAGGGCTGCTTCGCGTGTGATAGATGGGCACTCCTTGCGTATGATTTCATAGGCGCGTCGGAGTACTGCGTGATATCTCTCGACTTTTCCAATACTGTAATGTGCCTCCACAGGGACGATCTTGATCTCGATTCCCATTGCGTGGGCCTCATAGCGAAATTCAGTCGCAGTGAAGTTGCGCCCGGCGTCTGTGGTGATCCAGTCCGGAGGTCCCTGGTAGACGTCAATCCAGCACAGACAGAGGGCTTCCCATGTGGTCTTGGCCGAAATGTCGTGTAAGAAGCGGGCTGCGTTAAAAGCAGTTGCAGAGTCGATCACATGAAGTACGGGTTGGTCACCGTCAAGATACATGATATCGGCTATCACTTCGTAGTTGAATGCGCACTCATCGCGGAGGTTGAACTTGAATCGCGTGGGGCTCTTGCCGTTCATTTGGCACTAGTGGCAGTGCTTGGTCAGTTGTTCAATGGCTTTGGTCTCCACGTCGTTGTGGCCAGCCTCGTGAAGGACCTTGTGAAGTCGCTGGACCGATGGGTGACCGAATCGGCGTAACTCCACGTCAGTGAGGTGGTTGCTCGAGAGGCTACGTTCAGGCGGTCCAAGTAGCATCCATGGATGGCCCCATTTGCGTATAACTAGTACCACAATATCGCCTTATTGCATGGTGTTGGCAAGGTTGTTGAAGTGAATAAGCAGACGGTCCATATCAGCAAGGCAGAGAAGGAATGGGGTATTGGTTGGTACCACGTGAAAGTCGATCGGCCCGAAAGGTGTAGCCACAGTGACCGTACCTCTCGAAGAGATGGGGTTACCGCTGCCGAACCGAATACTGGCGTTGCCGGCGGTCGCCATGTTGATAGTTGCCTCTGGTTGAATTCGTTGAAGGGCAACTGCTTGTGGGTGACCGGCGGTAGAAAAACCAGATGCTCCGGTATCCGGCATGATACCTTGAAAGACTTCCGCAGAGTATCGGTCAAGTGTGAACGCGGCTGCTGCTTCCTTCGTTGCGTAGTCGTATGGATCAGACTTCGTCAACTGATGATAGACTGACTGGTCTGCGAGGTTGGCGGCGACTGCGTTGCCGTCAAGGGCTGTGCTACCGAAGAACGCGGTGCTTGTGAGAAAGGTATCGCCCTGCTCTTCTCCGTGGTCTTCGCCACTGGCTTGGAGATATTGGCGGAGGTCCTCATCCTCCTCGGCCTCACTCAAGGGAGGGGCCGGTTCCTTCATACGCCGTGAGGAAGGCGTTATAGGCGGTTAACGAGGTATCTCGTACGTCACAGTTACTTTTATATCGTTCATATACCTTTCGGCAATCTTCAATTAAGTGCTTGGTTAACCAACAGCTGGTTCGTTTGTATACGAAGTACTTCTTGCTGCCGTGGCCGCTACTGTTGGGATTAGACTCCCTAATAGCCCGGTCGTAGTAGTTGTTGCCGAATCGGTTGTTGCGTCCCTAACCGCGATAGGTGCGGTCGACCCAATACTAGTCGATAGGGTTGGGTTATTAGATAAGGTATTAGTTGTACTAAATCCTTATTATAGTGCTTACTGCCGATCGCAACTGGTTGCAGACTCCTTCTAATATTGGGGAGGGGTTGTATAGGCACAACTCACACTCTTTAATCCTGGAACACGTATTAAGGAGCTGGGTATATAAGACTTCGTTAGAGTAGTAGCTAATAGGTAGTGCCTGTTGTATGAGGGCAAGCTTTTCGATAAGGTTATCTAGGACTTGGGTCTTTGATTTGTCAGGGTGTTTCTGTGTGATGCGGTTAAAAGTCGTCTCGCGCCACTCAGAGAGGTAGCTCTGGCGCTTCTCTTCGTTCTCAAAATATCCTTTAACATTATCGACTATCGTATCGAAGTCACAGATGCCTCTGCCGTAGAGACAGTTAGCCTAGAAGATAGATGCCTTGCCGCGGAGCATAATAGAGAAGGCGGGAGCCAGCTAGTACTCCTCAATACCTACCTTACTGTAGTTGTCGCGGAAGAGGTTCATCTTAAGGTCGAACACGTCGTATATCTCACTACTATACTTCATATTGTCAGTAACCAGCTTAGAGAGGTCAGTTAGCTACCGTAGCGACGGTTAGGTAGTGGAAGTGGTCTAGTGATCCCGTGACTACGGTAGGTAGTCCTCAGGCTACCGATGGTCGATAATGGGTGAAGGTAGAGGAAAGATAGATCCTCTTTGCCGATTGACGAATGGCTTTAGTTATTGGGTTACTTGCAGCGGTAGGTGTATCGATGAGAGAGGGGGTATTGGCGGGTATAAGAGTAAGGGATACGGTAAAGGCTACGGGGTTGATGGCTTTGAAATCGCCGATTAACGTGAGGTGTGACGGGATCGCGGTGTATCGAGGTTGTGAGGGCTGCGGTTAGTAGCGTGGTTGGCAGTAAGTTACCTAGCGACTATCTAATTCATCTCGCGGTCTACCTATGCCTTTGCTGTGCGCGCCTTATCGTCTATTCGCTATTGTTCTACTAGGCTAATATATCCTCGCTTAATATCTATAAGGAAGCCTGGTTAATACTCAATAAGGTCGTTAAAGTCCTTCACCTTAGTACGTATTTCTTCAACTTCTTTACTAGTCTATAAGTAAAAATCTTTACTTTTAAGGACAGTAACGAGGTTAGGGGTAACGCGAGAGTGGTTATGTGGGGTATAAACTCCGCGATAGAGTAGGAAGTCTCGAAGAATACCGAGGGGCCTCGTCGAGGCAGTGTTGAATAGGTCTATGTCCCATCTATCGAATTCTCGCTAGAAGGAGAGCCACAGGTCGCGGCTATAGAGCCCTTACTCGATCTAATTAGCTATATACCATGATATGAACGTTAAGATACACATCGGGTCACACTCGTTGAAAAGAATATTATTATAGTTAAAGTAGGCCGGGTCGGTATACTTTTGCATCGCAGGCAGGATGTAAAGTTCGCCTGGCGGCGAGAGTACAAATGACGGTTGTGCTATAGTGATAATGAACTTAATTGTCTGAGTTAGTCTGTTGGGGTGTTTTAGTAGTAATCGCTGCGCAACTTTAGTAATAGTGAATTTCGTTTGTAATAAAGAGGAAGGTAGGAGTTAGAGGGTAACGGGGTAAAACGGTGAAAAGGGTAAAGTTATGAGAAATAGAGTATCGCGGCTACGCAGAGGTCTCTTCCAACAGCACCAGGTACGGAGGGATTCTCGTCCGCAATAATAGTCGTAATAGCGTAATAGACGCACTCGCGCTCGGGCTACTAAGGCCGGAGGGAGTTTTAAAGCTCTCGTGGACTTTCGTGAAGCGGTCGACGTTACTACTCGTTAGCAGCTGCGCGGGTTTTCAGGCCGGCGAGCTCTCTTCGTAATATTACCTTACTAATCTGTAGCGACTCATGAAAAGTCAACCACTAATCAGTATTAGCTACACGGTCGTTAAACTAATTAGTGTACTATATCATCACTTATAATAATAATCTTCCTAGTACAGTTGTTATTAATTAATTAGTAAAGTAAGTAGGCAATATAGGCGAAGTAGGTAGATGGTATGGGTGGTGGCTTATTCTGCCAGGCGGTGAGTCACGTGACCCACCTCCTTCCACCACAGCCACTCACCATCGCAACAGACGTATTATCCAAGGTCGCGGTCGGTTAGGCCTAGCGGAAGTGTTTGATGGCGAAGCCGAGGGGGCGAGGGCAGGGCTCTGGCGGGCCCTGCTGACCTCCCAAGGCTAGCCTATATACATCTGTATCGACAACACTAGCGTTATCTAGGGAATCCGAGGTAAGATCCCAGACTCCTCACAAGAAGTATTTCGTGAGATTAGGGAGGCTATGAAGATATACGACATATAGACCCACTGGGCCCCAGGGCACCAAGGTATCGAAGGCAACGAGGAAGCTGACCGGCTAGCTAAAGAAGGCACAACTCTCCCCGTCCCACGCGGCCAACTAGCGACCTTAGCGGGGATAAAACGGCTGGCACGAGAGCGTACACGGACAATACATCTACGATGGTGGCAGCAGGAGGCGACTACTAGGTATACCGACCTTGGGACATGCCCAGCCAAACTAGCTCTACTATAGAAGAGTCTTTACCATCTCCTGGCAGCCCGATCGGGCCATGGCGACTACGAACAATATCATCAGCGCTTCAACCACACTAAAGCCCGGCTTACCTGCTCCTGTGGGGAAGCAAAAGAAGTAGACTATCTAGTCTACTGTCTAAAGACCCTAGCGAGGAGGTAACGGTGGCCTACTCTCTACCCTTATGGACCACACGAGCCTATAGGACCTATAGGGTCCCTCGAGCGGTAGTTTAAGGGGCTAATCACCGACCATCAAGGCTTGCAGGCCTTTCTCTGCGTAACAGACTTCTTCCAGAAGATCTGCCCGCGGTATTAGAGACTAGACTATGGCCTAGCACTCTACGAGAGAAGAACCCCTACTAAGGGAAAAGAATATAGGACGGGACTAGGGTACTAGTGGGAACTAGGAACGGAGTGAACGCCTAATAGGCCATAGTCAAGAATTGGAGGACGTTGGGGAGGGATCTGTACATAGAGTAGATATCCCGAGCTCGCGGCCCTTCACGCCTCATACCCTTCGGGAGGTCTGCCGCAAGGGCGCAGCCGCCCTTGCCGCCACGGCGTTAAATATAAAACAAACAAACAATCCTAGTGCATTATGAAGCTGATGTTTCTTGAGGTGGAATCATCAAGACCTGATCAAACGGCGCCCGACACACATATACCAAACCACACTAGCCACGACGCCAACCTTCAGTCGCGTACCCCAGGGCGTTACAGAAGAGCACTCATAGACTACACGATCTGTCTGCCTACAGTCAACAACGAACGTGCTGCCCATGCCGCAAAGGCCATGTCTATGACCACCGGGGCAAATATGATGATACCAACGACTTGGCCAAAGCCCCATTCGTTCCCCGTATACTCAAGTTCCAGCCCCTTCAGCGCAACCGAATGCATACCCCGGAGCCTGAAAATGCACCACAGTAAGGGGCCAGCCAGGATCGTGGGCACAAGAAGCATAGCCACCTGCACCCAAAGGTTTCTCTTCCACACGCCTTCGATCCCCTTGATCTTTATCAACGCTGCCGTCAACCGTCTTTCCTCTCCGTAGGCCCGGTCCTGGGCCAACAATGTGCGTGCGCCGGCCCCGATCACCAGCCAGATGGCAAAGAGAAAGATGACGATAGACGCAATGATTTCGAAGATCGCCAACACCCATAGCTCGTTGTAAGAAAGCCTCTCTACGTCGCCGAAGCACATCCGATCGACCTTAGCCCACTCGTCTTCTGTCGCGAGCGTCTCCCCAGAGGAGCCCTTGCCCTCGCCCACGCGAGACGGAGCCCAGTTGTGGATGCACTGCGACAGAAACGGATAGAAGAACAGGACGCCGAGAAGGCAAAAGATTGTAAGACGGACGTTACGGGGCTCTGCAGTCTTTAGCAGTCGGCTGGATGGCTTTTTGCCGATCTCGGATTCCCTGTGGAACAGGCGAGTCGACCGCAGCGCAACGGGATATAGCACCGGCAGGACACAGACGACAGAGACGGCCAAGATGATCTGCGCCTCAATGGCGCCGAGGCCGTCCGTCGAGATGCCGTAGTCTTTGTGCACGATCGTGTAGATGGATCCCACCTCGAGCGACATAGCGAAGTACACGGCCGACTGGAAGAAAGCGTCGAATCCCGCTTGCGCGATGAGCTGGCTAAACTCCCACCTGGGCCCTTTTCTCCCCCGTATAGTCACAACAAACATGGCGAGAAACAGTCCAAGCCCTGCTTCTATGGCGTATCCTATCGACACCTGCGATAGTGTGTTAGTCGTGTAAGGAGACAAGCCAGGGTGTCAAGCTGTGAGCAATACCCCGATTCCCGAAATGTCTGGGTTGTCATTTCCCCAGATGGCGCTGCATATAGTGACTCGACATTTCTCCAGCAGGGCGTCGTCGAACCGCGTCACCCTGCGAACTCGGCGGACGTAGTCATCAAAGTCGGTAAGAGACTCTAGGATTGCGCAGTCTGGGCCGCCTACTGTGGTCATCTTGCTGTTTGGAGCTTGTTCGTGGCCAAGAGTGCCAGACAGCAAGAAAGATAGAGCGGCACCGTTGATTCAGTGCCCCACCTGTAGTTTTATACTTCAGTATCATTACTTGGCATTTTTCTGCCTGTGAATCCAGGGAGTTAACCCATGGGGCCAGTGAAAATCCAGCTTGACCTTGACTTATTTTCTCCCTTTTCAGTGGCCTTATAGTCAGGCAGTCTTTGGTGCGGGTGCCTGCGAGCGGTTGCCTCACCGACAGATCACAGCATTGAGACAGGTAACACTGGTGGCACGCACCCGCTTGCTATGGGATGGGTTTGGTACAACCCACCCGTGGAAGTGACCGCCTTAGTGCGAGCCTTTATATGAAATATAGGTGAGTTATGCATAAGTAGCGTTACTGGACGGATTCTGCGTTTCATTGCACTAAATCTTCAAATGAAGTCAGCCTTTTCAGTGCCACAGACGCCTTGAAACAACCGAAAGCTGTGTGATGCTTGAAATTAAGTGGCATGGGCACTCGTGCTATATATTGGCCGACTCCTTTGTGATTTCCGACACTCGAGAGCCAGAAAACGGAGACTTACTTACCGTGCTTCAGGAACAGAATTTGCAGGCGTGCGAAAATGACTTTTCTTACGGCTCTTCGGCTGCGCCGCAACCTCCTATTTGCATGTGTTATAGCGTTGACACGTGGGATTTACGCAGACGCGCATTCGGAGAGTGCCATCCGTCAACCGCCCCTCATCACCAAAGCGCCCCAACTGTGGAACACAGGGGCAAGATATGCCCCAAGGCAGGAATCAGCAGCCCCTGGAGTGTGTCCTCCTGTCAATGGTAAGACACATGGTTTGATTGCAACCATTCAAGCTGCTGAGATGAAGTAAAACAAAAAAAACAGGCTCACCTATCCCCTGTCCCAACGAGGGGGACTATTGTACTCTGGCGACATTTCCGAGTGATCGATACGCCTTTTTCAACTGCTGCCCGAGTCAAAATAACTGTCCGATAGTTACGGCGTGCGTCACAGAAGCAGAATCTTCTATCAACCCGTCGCGGCTGACTTGGTGGGTGTTCAGAGACCATTTCTCAAGGGGGAAGCGGCAGATGGATTCTTGAGTGCCCCCACAAGCTAACAAAGCTTTAGCACGGGGACCAACCCGTATTGCGGATCAACCTACGTCAATGCCAACGGCGCCGTATCCATATTCTGTTACTGGATGACCACGGTACTTGTGTCGGGTACGGTGGGGACTCTTCCAACTATTTCGCTTCCGTCTGCGTCGACATTAAGCTGGTCGGTGTCGATACCCACGAGGACCACGACGACCATCGCCGCGTCAGAAGCGCCGCCGACGGCGCCGTCCGAAACTCCTACCGAAGAGCCACCACAGCCACCGCCTGCCCCTGGCAGTGGCAGTATGGCACAGGGTTAGGTTGCCCTCCTCCAGTCTTGAGCCATCTTCTGTTTGCCGTATAGCTTCTCTGCTAACTCGGCGGAGACAGATCTCACCAAAGAACAAAAGATTGGCGTCGGGGTGGGCTGCGGCAGCGCAGGTCTTCTCTTACTTACTGGCATCTCGTAAGCCTCACAATCCTTCACCCACTCGGGTTTGGTCCTTTACTATCATCAACTACAGGTGAAACTGATTGATGGCAAAAGATACTGCGCATGTGGCTCGCGTTTGAGAAAGCGGAAGCCGAAAGTCAGGTCAACTGCAAGCACTGTTGTAGAGAAGAGCAGCGCCGGGTCACCCCAGGTCCGGCACCTGTCGGATGCCGGCCGAGAGGGGTTGCGGCTCGACACCAGGCACTCGGTATGAGACGTTGCTTGCATGCATGTCCATTTTAAATCCTAGAATTTACATCTGCTCCTTTCTTTTCAGGCAAGAGCTCGCCTCAGGAGACTCTCCAGACTCTCAACATCTTCTTGCTTTGTCGTCTGGCTCGTCATGACGTAGAGGACGTTTCCGAGGACTCTACTGTGAACGTTCCACCGCTCGCCTTCGGCGCCCACGTCTCCCCGGAGCGGAGGCGGAGGAGTAGTAGAAGTAGAAGTAGCGGGCTCCGACGGCCCCGAGGGGGTGGGGTTAGGGCTAAGGAAGGTAGGCTAGGCCGGGAGGGAGGGGGGTTGGAGGTCAGGCGGCAGGCGGCAGGCACAGGGAAGGAGGTGGAGGTAAGGTATTATAGTTATGGTAGTGTTAGATAGGGTAGTAAAGGGCTTCGTAACTAGACAGTTATATGACCAAACTCCATATCGCTGAATGAAGTGAAGTGATATTGGCTCAATGTAACAAACAGTGGACAAGTAATAGTCAAGGAAAAAGCCCCGGGGGGCTTTTTTAAAACCCAAGCCAACCTTCTATATAATCGACTTACCGGGCTGTTATCTAGTCACCCACTTGTGTAGAAATGAGTAGTAGTAGTAGGCGGGTAAAGGCAAAAGTCCCGGGGGGCTTTTTTAAAACCTAACGTAACGTTCTACATAATCGACTTACTGGGCTGTTAGTTATCTAGTTACCTACTTATGTATAGAGGAATAGTAGTAGAAGGCGGGCAAAGGTAAAAGCCCCGGGGGGCATTTTTCAACCCTAAGCTAACTATCCGCTGGATCGACTTGCCGGGCTATCATCCAGTTACCTACTTGTGTAGAAATGAGTAGTAGTAGTAGTAGTAGTAGTAGTAGTAGTAGAAGGTGGGTAAAGGTAAAAGCCCCGGGGGGCTTTTTTCTATACCAAGTCTCCTCTGCTGGTTTGAGTTGTTGGGCCGTCATGCACCCGGGCAGGCAAAGCTAAAAGACTTTGAGAGAGGCTCTCTTTAGTATAGCCCGCGGCTTTCTCCGCCACTTTGACTTACAAGGCCACGGCAGAAGCCCTACTAGCCGTTCCTCTTTTACGTTATAGGTCGCCTTTACTAGCTAGACCGGTAAGATAGTAATAGAAGGCCGGCCCATAAGGTAATTCCTAATAGGCCTAAGATTGTTGGTTCCTGAGGCACTAAGAGAGACGCTAGATAAGAGTAGAAGGAGTAGTTGGGGTAATAAAAGAGAATAAAGAGAGAAGAGATATTAGTCTAAGTAAGTACAAGAGAAGAAGAAGTAGGGAAAAAGATATAAGATAGTAAAAGAGAAGGAGGGGGGATAAGGATTATATAGTTAGTAAT
>WIGM01001037.1:0-14388 GCA_014235935.1 Colletotrichum musicola
CAAAGATTTGGGAGCCGAGAAACAGAAAACCTCCATCAGCGTGGGTGATGGGAGGTTGAGCTAGAGTAGCAGTGCTGACTCATCAACTAGGAACGCGCGTGCCTCGGTGATCAGTCGGCACTGTGTCCGGGTGTCCAGCGCTAACAGCGGGCGACTGTGCGTTCTCCGCCAGGTCTCAGGTCGCAGGCCGCTCGCTGGGCTGATGTTAGTCGCCGAGGTGAGCGCGGGTGATCTATTCTTGAATCCTCTGATCCAAATCTGGCCTGGACCTTCCCGTCCGGGTGCGAAGCAGCAGCACCTGTCCCCCTCCCCTGGTGACATCGATCATCATCCCCCCATCACCCATCCACCCAACCCTACCTCCCACCCCGGCTCTGCTGTGTTCTCGACTTCTATCGACTGCGATGGACTCAATCGCTGCTGCTCCTGTCCTGTGATGTTGCCTGCTTTGGCCGGTTTCCCTTCCTATTTGCTTCAAACGTACCCTTTCCTCTTTTGCACGCCCAAATCTCCACAGGGTCTACCCTGATCTACTTTGCGTCATTGCCTACCCCCCCGGGAACTAGCTGCGGTATCGGGGAACAGTCTCGACCGCCATCCCCACCCCGCCCTTCCCATCACAATCAGACCAGCAGGTCAGCCGAGCTCCAAGCTCAGCTCGGCTCGGGCGTCAAGAACCGAGACCCAAAGCGCAAGCTCGAGCAGCGAGCGCCGGTTCGTCTGCTCCCCCCCGGAATCGATCAAATACCCGCGACGTGTCCTGCAGGCCCCGATCGTTGCCCAGCATGGTCGTCTTTGTCGACCTCGAAGAGGAAGCAGAGCCACTCCACGTTATCGAGGCACGTCACTTGGCAGCAGCAGCCGCCGCTCTCACAGATAAGCTCGAGTCCCGGAGCCTCGACTTTAGACGCGACCTCGTCAAGCCGCCAATGGCCGCCCTCGTTGTGCCCGTCGCGGCTCCCTTGCCGGAGCTCGAGCCGGAGTCGACGCCGACGCCGACGTTCCAGAGCCCGGCCACCGAGGCTCTTGGCTGTTATCCGTAAGTTTCCATGCTCCTCCCTCGGACATGCCTCATCAGCTGACGCGAGTGGTTGTTTCTTCAGCATCGTCATGGCCATCGCCGAGAACATCGACCTCAACACCCTCGACAGTCTGGCCCGCACTTCGCGCCTGGTCCGCTACGGCCTTCTGCAGTACCGCAACGCGCTCATGTCAGGGACGCTGCACTGCTCCAACGAAGACGCCCCCGTCGACCCAGAGTCCACCTTCCGCTTCCGTGCGAGGGCCGGCAACTGGTACTACATGGAAGACGGCAGGAACTACAACGGCAAGAGCGGCAGCTGCGCCCGGGATCTGGTGGCGGAGTGTCGGAGGTGCAGGACCGTCGTGTGCAGGGTATGCCGTCCTACGCCGTGCCGCGCGCCCTCGGCCCTTTCCCCGAGAGGGCACCCCCTTCTCCAGGTGTGAAGGGGGGTTAGGTTCTTGGGCGTGGCCTCAGAAGCCACCCCCTCCCGACGAGGACTGCGCGGCGCTGGCTCGGGGAGGAGTCAGAGATGGGGAACGCGAGTACAGTTGACCGCTGACACATAACAACAGAACTGCGCCATAAAGCCGCCGGCCTCTGTGGCCCTCCGCGGGCGCCATCGCAGGCTGTGCAAGGCTTGCACCAAGGTGCCTGTTGCGACGCTCGTGGGCCCCGCCCTGGACCCCGAGACATCGCTTCTCGACGACGCCGTGCAACGTGAGATCTGCAAGTGCGATTCCGACGGCGTCTGGCTGTGTCAGCCCTGCGGTAGGAGCATGCGCGGTGCCGACAACGACTACCAGCGGTATGTACATTCCCGACCGACTCTCAATTCTGAAGCAAAAGATCAAGGTCTGACAAAAAGGGCGCAGCATCTGGAAATGGCGCGCTCACTACGGCGAGGTCCTCGGCGGCCTCGGCACGGGCATCGGCGAAGGCGACCGCGGCGTCATCTGCGGGCGCGAGCACGCCTGCGCGGGTGCCAAGGAGCGCGAGAACGAGACGGACTGCGACGCCGAGGACGCCGCGAGCAGCAGCTCCAGCCTGTGGACGGCCACGGACGAGCTCCACCTCAACCGGCCCCGCTACGAGCGGACGCCGAGCCCCCAGCTCGGCCCCGGCTACGAGAGGCACGAGATCGAGGGCATCGGCGGCGTCGTCAAGACCAAGCTCGTGAGGATGATCAAGGTCGGCGCCTGCGTGCCCGAGTGGGACGACGAGAAAAGCCACCACAACATCCTCAGCCGCGAGGTCAAGGGCCTGAGGAGGAACTGGTGCGGCTGGTGCTGGCGCGTGATCCCTGGCAAGGACGACCTGGAGAAGGCCGGCGTCAAGGTGCCACTGGCGTAAATGATCTGAGGAGTATTTGAAGGATTTTGATTTCCTTTTGGCTAATGGGTATAATGACGTTGATGCTTTTCTCTCTTTTTTCTAGGTAGTGGTTACTATCCAAGCCAGCAAGCAGCGGTGTAGGAAGACGGGACAGCCGCACAGCCGGGGGGAGCGGTTGCACCCAGCTGGGATAAACGACACGACGATGAAAAGAGACGGAAACACAAAAAGGGGTGAAGGTCAGAGGAGGAATCTTTTCCGGGTATGGCATCGTGGTCAGGCGTAGTATTCATGAGTTAGATTTGCTTGACGTGGCGCCGATCTCGCACGGGGATCGTTATATAGGACACGAATAATACGAGGCAGAGAATGAAGAAAAAAGAATTATACACGAGATTTTCTCTATCGGTGTGGGTTTTTTACTCATTGGTACAGTTTGTTGGGTGTTTTCGCTCTCGCTCTGCCTCACATACACCATCCCCCTCTGCATCGAAAATCTTTCGGCTTCGTGCAGACCTCCCCCCCTCTCTCGCCTTTTTCGACTCTGTATCCTACAAGTGTCAACCCATCTTCGGCTTTTCGCCCCTCATCTGTTTTTGACTGAAAACCTTTGCCGCCGCCGTTCCCGACGTGATGGTACAGAGAAAATAGCCAACGTAGATTGCAACACACCCGGCTGCTCCCCGTATTTGTTCCCCCATGTTGATACAGAACATCAAGCCCTTCGTCCGTCATCCTTTGCACGTAGATCCTCTCCCTAGGGCAATGCCGCCGAACCAGATCCCCTTGCCCTGGAACGACCACACGAGTCTCTGGAGTATGCGGAAACGTCCATCCAAGATATAATCCCGCTTTACAGCTCGCCCTTGAAGAGCATCTCCTTGCGGCGGGATCGGTCCTCGCGGGCCCTGGTGCGGATGCCTCCCCACTTGCTCTTGACGGCCTCGAGCCTGGCGGCAATGCGCTCCTTGTGCTCCCGCGGCGCGGGGGTGCAGATGGTGATGAAGACCTCGGAGCAGTCGAATTTGCGCGCAAGGGCGGTGACGCTCCACTTCACGGGGTCCTCGGCGCGGAGGCGTCGGATCTCGGCGACGTCGTCCTTGGTGAGGTGGTAGCGCGGGTTGGCGCCGCGGGCGGGCACCTTGATGGCGGGCGGGAGGGAAGTTGACGATGTTGATGAGGACGACTCGTTCGAGGGGGTGGTCTTGTTGAAGAGGGAGGAGAGGTTCGCGCGGCGGCGGGGGTCGGTGGGAGGGAGGAACTTGAATGGCGTGTGGTAGACCGAGGGCGCGGCCGCGGGCGGGTTGACGAGGATGGTGTGGCCACCGCCGAGGCTGGCCGAGGGGACGAAGTCCGGATGAGGCGCGATGTTGAGGGCCTTCTTCGTGCGGGTGGTGGTCTTGTGGCCGCGGCACTGGACGGCAGAGACGCGGGCCGGGCGGAGGAGAGTGGCCAGCGCGGCGGTGGCTGGCCTGGTTAATGTCCTCGCCTCCATGGTGATGTGGCTTCGTGTGTGTGCGGTCTGGTCCCCTTTGCTGTTCGTTTCCCGTTTGGAATTGCGGGACCAATTGCGGCAGGAAATGTCACAGCACGTCCTGCGTCGCTTCGGAGAGAGATCGCGGAGGCGGCGAGAGTCGGCAGGATGAGGGGTTTGCTCGGGTGTTGTCGCGTGCTGTGGTGAGCTTACCGTCGGACGAGCACCTTGGTGTGCCAGACATTGAAGTTTTTCGGAGACTGGCAATTTGGCTTAGGTAATGATGGGTGGAGCGAGCTGTCCCGAAAGGGAGCTCAACCGGCTTACCTAAGTCCAGTGCAGTACTGCCTGGGACTTGAGGCCAGAAGCTGGAGGAGCGAGATTATGTAAGTCGCTGATAAGATCATATGATTTTGCACGTGCACTCTGCATTGCCGATGCACGGCTGGATCCGAGATTGTGGGACCTGCCAAGGTTCACCTGGGCTTGCTTCCGTGCGTACTGCCACCGCAAGCGCTGCGGGTTGAAAGTGACGTCTGCGGTCAACCCCCTCCTACCGTCCCAACCCCTGATCAGCGTTGTCCACAAACATCGGCTATTGACCTCTTACGCAGCCGTTTCCCGCCAGGAAGGCTAAAACCGTTTGATCCGTTAGAATATCTGCCAACTCTCGACATCGGCTCGTTTCACATACTTTTCGCCCACGTCTACAGCACACGTGATTTACATCTGCAACCGCGGCTCGGCCAGCCAAGTTTCTTTGTTTTGGCCTTCGTATGGTTTCCTGTCTGGCCCGTGTTGCTATCTTTAGTCGGCACATCCTGGGTTAGGAACTACGTACACATTGCGAGGCTCGTTGGTTGTGACGTTGCATGGCGAGGCGGTGTTCTCAGCAGCACCCTTGGTGTTGGGCTATTATTTTCCCCCTCGCCTGGAGAGCAGAGCAACGAAAAGAAACAGACCTTGACAGAAGCCGGTGGAACGCCTGAAAAGTTGGACGACCCCGATTTCTTCGACTATGCTGCCATGGCATTGTTCATGCAGACGCCGGTGACGTGCCTCGAGGGGCCAATCAAGGCAAGGCGGGAAGCCCGATTGACACAGGGATTGGCGGGGCGGTATCTCTCTGCCTTGAAGGGACCTTTTTTTCTGGGGCGTCATCTTCGTCGTTTTGCTTCCAATTCCTCGGGCGAGAACATTGGTAGACAAAACACCAATTTTGCTTTCTTCTTCTGTCAGGTGTGCCTCGATCTCGTTCTTTTGCCAAGGTAGCATCCCGCCTGCCTTGCCGCCCGACAATGGTCATCAGACAGGCACATGGGAACGTTTTCTGGGGCCCATGGGGAAGACGATCCTCAAAGGAGGAGGACGAGGCCAAGGCCGGGCGGGCTGGCAGCCTGGCGAAGGGCGGTAAAGCTAGAAAAGGAAGGGGATGTGTCGACTAAACCTCGGGGCAAGGCGAAAAACTGGGAACTTGAGGTGGGAGTTGGCAGAGCCGAGACGAGTGCGTGGTGCGTGGTTTTCGGGATCGACTTTTTCGTCTGAACAAGGCGAGCAAGGAATGCCCCTCTGCGTCGTTTATTCGATGGAAGCTTCGTTTTACGGGGCTCCTAGGTCCGTCGTTGGCAGTTGCTCCAGACTCCCGCCGGGAAAGGATCTGGGGTCGACGGTAGTTTACTTCAGACGGGGGCTGGTTGGCTGACGACGGGTGATGGGCCGCATCATCTCGCCGGGTCCCCGTTCCAACTTCCAAGGGGGCCGATCGAGGACGGGAGCCTGGAGCAGTCGGTAAATCCTGTGTTATGGCCGGCTGCTGGCGTTGCTGCTGCTGCTGGTGTTGTTGCCCAAGAGATGCGCGAGTCAATAGCCCATCGAACCAGTACCGGGATGTAGCTACCTTGGGAGGCATTTTTTGGAGAGCTATGGGATAGTCACCGAGGACGGCGAAATGTTCCGCGACGGTGGCATTCTCGGCATTAATCGACAACGGCTAGCGTGCACGCTGGGATAAAATAAATAGAACAGAAACCCGAAGAAGCAGGTGTTTGGTGCTTCTTGTCTAAGACAACGAATCTCTGTGTTTCCGTACCTTGCCATGGCATAAAAATGGAAGGGAAGAGGGGTCCTCAGGGTCCAACGTGTCCATGTTGGTGTTGGCGTTGGCGTTGTTAGGCGAGCGAGTGTGCATTGGGAGCTAACGGTGCAAGCGAGAGGGAATACTTGGCAGCGACGGCCGAATGAGGCAAGACAACAGATGTGAGTCAAGAGGTGGCATTGCCGGCGAGGGGAGACGGGGAAATGAGATTCATGGGAAAAGAAACAAGTCGCGTCCGCGCTCGGTTGAGGAAGGGAGACCACCAACGGAGGGAAAACAAAAAGCCACCTCCAAGCAGCAGTAACGACGATGACGGACGACGAGGACGATGGCGGACAACAGCAAGAGTAATAGACAGCATCTAGGTAGTAACAATAGTACGGATACATAGTACCAGAATAATAATGAAATAAGTAGTGGGCTAGAATGGCAAGAGCGGATGTGAAATGCTCAATTTAGGGATGAGGAAAAAAGGTCCAAAAAACAAAACAGACAAGAGAGACGAAAAAGAAACGAAACGGAACGAAGGGGAAGGGGAAGGGCGTTCCAAACAATGACACGCGGCCATGGTCGCGGCCACGGACAAGCCAAATCAGCCCACGCAACGGCCTGGACTCGACACACGCCAACGATGCGAGGCGTCGGCACCGGTTCCCCGCGTATCCATCCGGTCGTCGTGTTGGTGAGCGAGATAGGTCGAGGTTGTTTCTCACGATGGAGCCTGCAACTCCTGAGAATGCCACCGTCGTGTAAGTAGTAAGCAAAGGGGGAAGCCAGACCTGACTGAGCCGGATGGAATTGCAGGATTACGGATTACAGAGTCAGGTACGATTACTATTAGTCGTGTAAGTAGCAGCTACAATGTACTCTAGAGGAGCGATCCCCCTGACGCCAAAGCCAGCGCCAGCGTCAGTGTCAGGGCCAGGTAGCAACTGCTCGGACGAGAAGCTAATACAGTGTACCTACGAGTTGAAGTCCTTCGGATCGCAGGTGCGTGGGGGGAGCGCAATGCTCTGTCCCTCGGATGACCTTGACGGCGGCCATGTCACCTGTCGGTCGCCTACCTCGTCAATGCCCAAACTCTAAACAACGTTTCGTTACCATACCATAGTACGGGGTGTTGTGATGGTGGTCTCCTTCTACAAGTTGCCAGGCGCACGATGACGGGCGAGTGACTTGGGTAGATAGGCATCCGTAGTATCCGATGGGAGGTACCGCGAAGTATCAGTTCGGGAACGGTGCAGGTGAGGCACGATGTATCGAGAAGGGAGGACGTGAGTTGGTCGGGGAAAGTACCTCGACAGCCCGAGTACCTCCGCAGCTCTAGCATCTGCCTGTAACTTTTTACTTGCCCAACTACTAGCGCGAACATCAAACCAGGGAGGAATAAAAAAAGATACATGAAAAATAAACAATAAGAAAGCCACGGAGAAAAACTGGAAGGTGCTGGTGCTTATGGACCAAAGCTCCTGACGGAAACAATAATACCTCACCCGTGTGTCCGTCCTCCCCCCCCTCCTTCCTTTCCCTTCCTCCTGATTCCCCTGGCTTCCGGATGCCCTCACCACATCACATCCTCCTTCTCCCTGATAACAGCCGACGGACACGGCATCCCGCCCACCTCGTGCCTCTCTCCCAGCTGCACCTGTGAACTTCTAAGGCATCTGCAACGGTCCTCTCATCACAGGCCTGGCCAGCAAGAACACTAAAGAAGGGACTTTTGCCCCACCAACCAGCCCGCCGATTAAAGCAACCACCAACCACCCACGACTCCGACCGCCGGCCATCGACCGTCGACCGTCAGTAACACCCGCATCAGCAAGGCACGGCACAGCAGGCAGGCACAGCAGGAGCACCCGCATACTCCGTACATTGCATCGCCTACCAGTTCGTCCATCCATCCTGCCTTACGACGGATTCATCACGCAGCACTTCCGACCTGAACTGTTGTGCCGTTCATTCAGCTGCAGAAGGAGGAGCAGCAGCAGTAGCAGCGGGAAGCACAGCCGAACCACACACCCTCAGCTCTCAGGGCAGGCACCTTGCGCACATCACGCTGCAAGCAGGAAGCAGGGGCGGGCGGCCAACCTGATCGCCTCGTCACTTTCCACCGTTGCGTCACACGGTCTCCAGCTCTCTTATCCTTTCCGAAGCAACAGCAACGAGCCCGTGCAAATCATCCCATTCTGCTTCCATCGGCTAGCCCTTTCGCAATCAATCCCAACAAAGTCAGAACCTGAGCCCGAGCCCGAGCACGAGCCCGAGCCTGCACGCCGGGAAGCTGCGCCCATTACCACCAGTATTACAGACCAGACCAGACCAGACCACTCTCGAGTTCGAGTTTAGTATCTGTAGGTCGTCGGCCCTTTCTATCGGTCGTCCCTCCTGGTATGTCCATCTCGATAGCATCACCCACCCGCCTGCCCACCCCTCCGTACCTCCGTACCTCCGTACCTCCACGTTCTTCGGCAGCTCCAGCTCGAGAAGTATTATCTTGCCTTGCATTCTTGCTGGGGTGGCAGTAGTCTCCGCAGTGCTTGCTTGCTAATAATGCCTGCTCGGCTGGCCGGTCGTCACTCGTTGTTTGCCCATGTTCATGTTCCTGCGACAATCGCCGCACACCCCCAAATTCTTCCCCCCTTCCACTTTCCCTTTCCCTTGCAGTGACCCGAAAAGGGCGAATCGCGGGAATCGACGTCAGGGTCACAGGGTCACCAAGCCAATCTATTGTCCCCCCACCACCTGTTTTCCCAGTATTTGTCCCTCTTCCCCCCTCTTCCTCCCCGACCTACATAATAACCTCAAAACGTCAGGGTCCCTACTTGGAACACCCGTTAACTCTTGGTCCCTTTTTCCAGAGACAGAATCAGCAAACCCAACTGCACCGCACCGGAATCACCATCCACCAACGCCGACTATCTTCCTGCAGTACCCGGCACAACCCCAAAAAATCACCACAGCTCACCTCCATCGCAATGAGTCTACCGGAGCCTGCGCCGGTTACGGGCGGCCCTATCGCGCTCCAGAACCCCACTGTCGCCGCCGTTGGTGCCGAAGCTATCGCTGGTGATGCGACACCTCGCGCCGCCTCGAGCCATAAAGAGCCCGAGGCCGACACCGGCAAGAAGGATGTAAAGAACAAGGTGAAGGGACTGTTCGGCTTTGGCAAGAAGAAGGAAGACTCCAATGTTTCCAACAAGCCGTCATCGTCGGCCGCCGCCAAGCCCCACGCATCGACCGTCACCAGCAATCCCTCCTTGTCAAGGGACCCCTCTAGAGCTTCCGCTCGATCGGCCGCTTCGCCCACGAGAGGCGATCGCCACTACGTTCATCCCTCGTCGCCGGGCCGTGGCATTTCCAGCTCCCCGCGCGTCCCCTCTCCCGCCGGTTCTCAGATTTTTGAGCGCGACGTCGACAACATGTCAATTAAGCCGCAATCGCCCGCCATCCCGTCCCACATCCAGACGGAAAACCACATTCCGCCGGTGCTGGATGCGTCCTCTGAAGCCATTACGGACGACCACCTCGATCCGGACAGCGTCGAGATCGTCACTCATGCCCAGCACCAGCCCGCAGCCGCAGCCGTAACAGGCGCCGCCAGCGGCACGCCGCACCCGCCCGACTCGATGGCCGCTTCCTGGACCGAGGAGCTTCGTGCCTTCGCCGACCGCGAAGACGCCTCCAATTACAGCTCGTTCGAGAACGCCGATGTGCGCAGACTCAGCTTCATCTCCTTCGCCGACGTTGTGCAGGCCGAGCAGGGTGGCCACGCCGGTGCTGCGGGCTCCCGCGACTCGATCCACGTTGCCGGACTGACCTCCCTGTCTTCCGTCAACGCTCGGTCGCCGTCGCCTATCCGGTCGCCCGTGTCGTCGCAGCCGGCCACCTCCCCGCCGACGAGCAACCCCGGGTCCATCAAGGGACTGGAAATGTCCCCGACCCGGAAGTCCATCGGGAGCCCCATCTCGTCGCACCACAATCTCAACATGAGCGGCGACCTGAACATCGAGACCATGTCGCAGGCGCTCAGGCGCACGGGAAGCACGGATCTTAGCGGGGTCCGAAGCTTGCCCACGAGCCCGATCGAGGGACCGTCACGTTGAATGTCATTCCAGTCATTGTCCCGCGACATGAACCGAAATCAATCGCACCTCAGCAAGAAACACATTGCAATTTACTGACACGGAGTCGGAGGCAAACGGAGGAACCCTTGATACCAAAGTTGAAGTTCTTTTACGCGTTCACCTTTTCACACTTTCTCAAAACTCGTTTTACACTGCTTTTTTTTCTCTTTGAGCGAGCAGCCACAGATTACCCCGGGGAGGCTGTCTCATGGAACTGACTGGGAGAGATACCGTCGCGTTTTGGTTTTACCTGTTTTCGTGTTGACAAGGGAAGTTCTGGAGTTGGGCGAACAAAGATAAACGCCTTACTGAGGTGGATGCGTATGAGAGATGAGACAGAGTATGTGCTGGTTGCGGGATGGATGGGGAAAGGCAGACCAGTTTCTGTGTCAGTCCAGGGCAGCATGGGCGTAGGATCAGTAGCGCTGCTTTTCGTCGTTGGCCTGCCTTTCCTGGCACAGACGTGGGAAAAATCAAAGATTGTGACTCTGGACCTGATTGAAATGGCTGTGCAAGTGATTTCGACTGTAAGTGAGGCAGGACAGCACGGACATTCAGCCCGGACCTGTTCGTCTACACTCTCACTCGGCAGAGAGGCATGCAGAGAAGGAGAACGACAACGTCTCCAACGCCTTGGGAACGATGCAATGCTGACTGAAGCCTCGCTCGGCCCTTGGATCAGATATTACCTAGCACGCCTAGGTAGTGAGTGTACACTACTCTACCTTGTAGAGATGGGGAAGCTTGAGGAGGCACAATGACGTAGTGCCGTCGCCCATGTGCCCCAGTCCGGGTGTAGTAAATGATAACGTCGAAATGTAAGCCTCCTACCGCGGTTAACCAAAAAAAAAAAGGAAACCCAAGTAAATCACCGTAATAATTTGATTACTCGAGGATTCTTATTCTATGCCTCCAGGTCAAGTATTTCACATCCCCTTCGTTATACCATCCCACTACTATTTATCTGTTACTGTGGTCCGTTACTATTGCTGTCGTCGTCGTCGCTGAAGAGGAATAATTACACAGGTGGCGATGGAATCCATAGTGCCGAGGTAATTTTTTCGCAGCATAGTTGTGTAGTGGTCCGAGCACTAGCTACATGGGGGTTTTGGAAGCCGTCGGTCGATACAACGGACTGTGTATCAACGTTGATAGTTTTTGCTGCTGCTGCACTTTATCCATCGACATTCACAGAGTAAGAGAACCTGTAGGGGAAATAATAAAAAGTCTTTTCTTGCTCCCAGTCGGATTCCAAAGCAACACCTCTAGCAGTCTAGCTGACTATCTCCTCGAACGCGTTTTTGGAACATGTTAACACACACAGCAAAACTCCATCCCCATTTCCCTCCGATAGCAAATTCACCTACAAAAAAATCTACCGGTCGTAACTCCTGCTCTTGGGCATCTTCTTCTCGTCCATGGCCTCGACGTCCCCCTTCTTGTAAAAGTGCGGCGCCAGCTCCGCGAGCCACCGGGGCTCGATGGGCATGCAGCTGCGCATGTACTCCTTCGTGGTCTGCACGAGCTCAAAGTACACCAGCATCCGCACGGGCGGGTCGGCGCCCATGAGCACCGAGCTCGGGTGCACGTAGACGGTCGCGTTCTTCTTGACCGTCCTGTAGCTGTCGCCGCTGCGCTGGAGGCGCGCCGCGTTCGGGAAGAAGCCCGCCGTGAGCGCGCGCTTGATCGGCTGCAGGTTGCTCGCGCCGCAGGTGGACGGGGTGACTTCCACCCGCTCGCAGAGCTTGGCGAGCTGGTCGCGCACGTCGCGCGCGCGGGTGAGGGAGCGCTGCTGGAGGAAGTTCTCGCGGGACCAGATGGGGGAGAAGTCGCTGTCGACCCACTGGTTCCAGATGTTGAGGAGGGTGAGGTGGTCGCCGCCCTCCTTGACGGTGAACCGCGCGCGCGCCGAGTCGGCGTGGATCTTCTTGTCCTTGGGGCGGAAGAAGAGCGCCGACGCCTCGGAGAGCATCGACACGACCGACAGCACCTCCTCGACGCAGCCCTCCTTGTCGGCCGCCAGGACGGCCTTGGCGAGCATCGGGTCCGTGGGGAACTCGGCCATCTGGCGGCCCATCTTGGTCAGCTCGCCCTTGTGGTTGAGGGCCTGCAGCGCGAAGAGGTTGTTGAGCGCGCCGATGAGGGCCTCCGTCGGCGGCGGGTCCATGAACTCGAAGTCGAGGAGCTCGTTGATGCCGAGCGACTTGAGCTGCAGCACGACGCCGTTGAGGTTGGTGCGCTGGATCTCGGGCATGGGCGACTCATCCATCTCGTTCATGTAGGCGAACTTGGTGTACAGCCTAAAACACTTGCCGGGGCCGACGCGGCCGGCGCGACCGCTGCGCTGGTTCGCCGAGGCGCGGGAGCAGGGCGTCACGACGAGGTTCTCCATGCCCGTGGCCGGGTTGTAGACGTTCTCCTTGACGAAGCCAGGGTCGATGACGTACACGATGCCGTCAATTGTCAAACTGGTCTCTGCGATGTTTGTGGCTAGGACGACCTTGCGGGCCCCCTCGGGCGTGGGCTCGAAGATCTTGGCTTGTAGTTCGGAGGGCAGGTTGGCGTAGATGGGGCAGATGACCAGCTCCTTGATGCGGTTGCCCAGCTTTTTTGCCGTGTCGGCGATCTGCTGCTCGGCGGCATCGATTTCGTCCTGACCCGTGAGGAACACTAGAATGTCGCCCTTGCCTTGTGTCGTGTGGATCTGGAAGACGGTGGTAATGGCCGCAGCCAAGTAATTGGCTTCCGGGGCCGGGGTGTAGTAAATGTCGACCGGGTACCTTCGGCCGGGGATGTTGTAGATGGGGGCATCGTCGAAGTAGGCGGCGAACTTCTCGGCATTCATCGTGGCGGACGAGATGAGCAGCTTGAGATCCGGCCGCTCTCTCGCCAGATCCTTGACCAACGCAAGCAGAATATCCGTGTGCACCGTTCTCTCGTGGGCCTCGTCGATCATGATGGCCGAGTAGCCCGCCAGGTCGGGCTCCGTCATAAATTCTCTCAGCAGCATGCCGTCCGTCATGTACTTCAGCACCGTCTTGTCGCTCGTGTTGTCCTCGAAGCGGATTGAGTAGCCGACCTCCTGTCCGACCTTGACGCCCACTTCGTCCGCCACACGCGCGGCAACACTCATGGCGGCGACTCGACGGGGCTGCGTGCAGCCGACCTTCATGCCGTTCTTTGTGAATCCCGCCTCGTGCAGGTACTGCGGCAGCTGCGTCGTCTTTCCGGAACCCGTCTCTCCGACGATGACGAGGATCTGGTACTTGCTGATGGCCTCCAGGAAGTCGTCCCGGTACTGGTAGATGGGCAGGCTCTTCCGCGTCTCCTGGATGGACAGCTGCTTCTTCTCGGCGGCCTCGATCTGCGCCGCCAGGAACTGCTGCTCCTTGGTCAGCTTGCCCTCGCCCGGCAAGCTCGAGCCCAGGTTCCACTTGATGTACTGCTCCTCGTCCATGACGTACGAGTAGTCGTCGTTCTCCCTCTCGGCCCTGTTGATCTGCGCCTTGGCCTTCATGGCCTGCTCCCGCTCCCACTCCTCGTGCTCCGTGACGAACTTCTCCTGCCCGTACTCGTCCTTCTCCACGTACCGCTTGTACATGGCGTCCTCCTTCCTCTTCTTGTCGATCTTGCCCTTCTCCGTGATGTAGTCCTCCGGTATGTAGTAGCCGTCCTGGTGGTCGTCGATCCTGAGCCGCTCCTCGGCCAGCCGTAGGATCTCGCGGTTCTTGGCGAACTCGGCCTGCTCCCGCTCCGAGAGCCGGACGCCGCTCTGCAGCTCCTTCGTCTCCTCGGCGACCTGCTTGCGCAGCAGCGCGAGCTTCTCCGCCTCGCGCTTCCCGAGGTACGACTGTCGGCTCTTCAGCCGCAGCTGCTCCATCGTCGCCCTGCGCTCCGCCGCGTCCTCGGGCGCCCTCCTGCCGCTGCCCCCCTCCGGGCCCCGGGAGCGCTTGTCGTCCTTCTGCTTGAGGCGCTGTGCGAACGCCTCGCGCTCCTCGATGTCGCGCTGGCGCTCCAGCTCCTCCCGCGCGCCATCCGAGAGGTCCCCGTCGTGGCTCAGCTTGACGCGCTTCGGCGGGGACTCGCGGAACTCGGGCTCGTCATTGTCGGCGGCGGCTTCGGGTTCTGAGGGCGGCTCCTCGTCCGCCCACCTGTCGTCGTAGTCGTCGTCTCGTTTGCGGTACTGCTTCGACGGGCGGGCGGGCGACGGCGACCGCGAGCGCCGCCGGGATGTCCTCTCGCCGCGGTCGCGGACTCTATCCCTTTCGCGCGAGCGCTCGCGGTGGCGCGACCTGTGCTTCTTCTTGTCCTTTGCCACCTTGGCAGGACCGACCTCGGC
>WIGM01001038.1:0-10706 GCA_014235935.1 Colletotrichum musicola
ATGACTATGTACGAGCATCATTCTGTTGTGTGTTAAGATAGATTTCAGTAGGTTCAATATGGGATATCCCGTTAATGTATGTTTTTTGTGTTCGTCTCGTGATCAGTGTCCAGACGTATTGCGATATTTCCTCCGTCCACGGAGGGTGCAAGTGCCCAACGTCGAATTTGACGTCCAGCGACGACTCGATGACGTAGTTGACGTCAATACCAACATCCAGCTCGGCCGCCCCGTCCTTCTGATTCCACAGCACCAGGCCAAGCACATTGTCCCCCTTGTCACTCCATATCCCCGGCGGCACGGGTTTGGTTTGGTTTGGGTTGGTTTATTGTTTTACGTCGGTGCGTCCCCTCTTGGGCCAAAGGGCGCCCGCGTCGTCTACAGATTATTACCTCCCCTGTCCTCTTTTACCCTGCACGGGGAACGTGTTCCTCAGCGGGGCGAACTTTGGGAGATACTTTCCGTACAGGTACTCGTTCACGTACATACACGCCCGAAAATCAGTGTAGTTGTCGCTGTCCGTCTGCAGCCCGAGTCGGATGGAGAGAGACACGTCGTGGCCGTCCGGCGTGTCGAGCGGCACGATGCTCCGGTGAAACATGACCCCCGCCCCCGTCAGTCCGTCCGAGGGGGAACCTTCCTCCCAGGTCGAGTCGTCGAAGCCTGGGAGGTGCCAGCCCAGCCGCTCCGCGGCAAGGCCGCCGTGGGTTTACTGCGTTCGCACGGGCTCTATGTCCAGACCCGCGCTGCGGCCTGCCGTTCCTGCGAGGTGCCACGATGAGAAGCCTGCGTCGCTGCCTAGTAATGTTGCGTTGAGGATTCCTCGCGGGCGGAGGGCTGCGCTGCCTTGTTCGTGTGCTGAAGTGTCTTGCAGCACTAGTATCACGTTCTCCGTGCCGTTGTGAAGTAGAGATTGGGGGAGGGGGATTGTGCTCGTGCCGGAAGCTGCGGTTAGAGATCCGAAGAATGAGGATAGGGGGTGGGAGTTTAAGTAGATTGAGTGGGCGTGGAGGATTCCTCCTTGGGTGACTAAATGGAGAGCTGTCGCTGGGGAGGGGAAGACGGCGCGCCAGAGGATGAAGCCTGCGTGGATGCCGTAGTCGTCTGCGTAGAGGTACGGGAGCGTTGCGTTCTCGTCTGGGTTTGGGGTTGTGGTGTGGGTTGCGGGGATCCAGGTTGGGGGGTTGGGGGTGTAGGATGGGAGGCGTTCTGGGAGGGCGTCGTGGTGTTTGCAAGCCCCCGGGACGTGTTTGAAAAGGAGGGCGAGGTGGTGATGGTGGCTGTGAAGCTTCCGTGGGGGGTGGGGGTTAGGGCGAGGGGGATGTTATTCCAGGTTATGTGCTTCACGGCTGAGGAGGTGTATATCTCGAGGGGTGTTGAGGATGTTGTCTCGCCGCGGAGGGAGAGGGTGGTGCTGTTTAGGGTTGCGGATCGGACTAGGTAGGGACCTCGTAAGAAGACTGAGTGCGTTTGTGAGCTTATCTTAGGGAGATTGTGATGGAGGTGTACTTACCGACTTTGTCTTCCGGTACGAGAGGATCGTTCGTTACCGCCGGGACCCAGAATGAGTGGGCTGCGTCTCTATCTAGGACCAACACGCGCACGCTGTTGTCTAGCTGTACTTCGAACTGGCCCCTGTGGTCTTGGAAGTTAACGGCCAAGCCGGTTGCAGTTTCAACTATCTTGTCATCCCCCGCGTCACCGGCAGAGACGATTTTACCAGCCCGGGCTCCCGCGATGAGGAACTCGCCCCCTTGCCGTTGAAAACCCACAACGCGAGCGTCGGTTACCCGTCGAAGATGCCGTAGGTGAGGGCCTCGGCCGTCGAGTACGTTAGCACAGCCCCACCGGTCCCGAGAGCAAAGTTGGCGACTAGGATCTTGGCAAAGTGCCCCGCTAGGGTAACTGTGCCCCCGTGCTCCGGGATGCGGAACTCGCCCGCCGACGTCTTGACGGAAAGACGAAACGTCTCATCGCTCTCGGAGGTAGGGTCCTTGTGCCGGAGCGCATAGGACCCCGCCCCGGTATCCGGATTCCTCAGCTCCACGACCGTAATCCGCTCGTTATCCGAGTACTTAGTACTGCTATTACCATGCCGCTACGATGTCTTCTCTCCTTCTGGGGTCTGTCTATATACATGTATCAAACCCCCTCTAGGAAACCTGCAAAGCGGCACAACGTTACTGTCACCACCATCTCGAAGGAGCAAATCATTTCCACAAAGAACTGATGATCGATCCATCGGCTGAAAGGAGAACGAAGACGTTCGAGATGGAAACTCGGGGTAATGTGGAGCGTACCGGCCGGAGTAGTCCGCGCCCTAGTATTCGGCTTACGTTCCTTATCCTGTGCCCCCCTCATGGCCTCGCCTCTTCTCTTGCTCTCTTTTCCCCGCATCCAAGAAGTGCAGTAACAATCTTGGGTTCCGGTTGGCCCGGCAGGAAGTGTCGACGACGCTGGCGATGAACATCGACTGGCTTGGCATTGGGCGCGGAGTAGTCCATCGTCAATAACATCCCGCCAATCAAGATGGATGCCCATCGGTTTGCATAGAAGATGGGGCCTTGATGGGGATGACAGACGACGACGGGGACAGACGACGACGGGGTACGGCCACGGCGGCAGTGAGTATTCAGAATATCCGGCTTTGGCGGCGGGTTCCAGTATAAGAAAAAATACTCTACTAAACAAGTCATCAGTCAGTATACACGCTTGAAAGACGCACAGAGTCCTTTTACTTGTATCTACCTCAATAGATTTCATAAGAAAATGGTAGATAGAACGAGTCTTTACGGCTAATCGTATGAGTTAGAATTGTCGTCTTGATGATCTGGCTGGCTTTCACCTCTCTTTTTGCTTCAATGAGCCCAGCTGAGCCCGTCCCGTACTCCTAAACATACTTTCAATATGGTACTGGAACAACAGTCCCTTCTCAGACTAGAGGCATAACCAGCTAACAGCCCTGGTTTTATAGCCCGATCTCGACGTCGGCCGCTTTGATAGATACAGCGTGGATAAGGCGGTGAAGAGAGGTCGTTGATTGAAGTTGGACATTCAAGTGCAGCGAAAAAGCAGTCCGCTTGAAACACGTCAAGCGCCGAAAACAAGATTCTTTACAAGAATGGGCGGGGATTTCCTCCCGAGAATTACTAATGCTCTGTATGAAATATTCCAAAAAGTGGACGAGATAACTGGATGTCATCACGACTGATTAACTCCGGCTCCATTTTTACTCACTTCTCCGTTATCTCCATCGATGTCAGCTTTTCAATATTTTTGTTGGTTTATTGGTCGCCTGCACCCTGCCACGTGGCAACGTAGTAATCACGAAGATCCTATTGCCTGTATGGTTGTGGGTGCGATGATGATGTATTAACGAAAGTAGTGGCTGTAAGAGCCGGTTTGAAGATGTTGGCCGAGTGCTAATACCGACGAATCCTCGCGACCCTATTGGTCCAAAAGGTGGGTCGCGAAGCAATCGATTCGCCGGCTCCCGAGGCCCACGGTTGGAAGCATTGTTCCAACACTTTTTTTCTACGCACCAATTGATCTATTTCAGTAATTATATATAGCCCGCGTCTTTACTATTTTCTCTGTAGCCTGGAACCTGCAAAATTCTTGAATATTGTGTGTTGTTTCCCGACCTTCTGTTGCATCGAACAATCAAAGATGGAGTCATTTCGACTTACACTCTCCACAACGCCGTGGTCTCAGGCCTGTCCTCAATCCCAAGTTACAACTCATCCATCCCTCCCACGGACCACCGTCCCCTGATCGTAGGCCTCCACGGCGGCACCTACGACAGCCAATACTTCGACGCCGCCCCTCGCTACTCCGCCTCAGTTCCAAGCCTGGCCTTCGGCGTCCCCTTCGTCGCCATCGACCGCCCCTCTTACAGAGCCACGAGCTCCCTCCACCCGATCCCAGACGGCTCCGACTTCCCCCAAGAGACGGGGATTTGGCTGCACCAGTACATCCTGCCCAAGCTCTGGACCGACTTCGGCGTGCCGAATGGGTGCAATAGCGTGGTGTTGTTGTGTTATAGTTTGAGTGTGATGGGAGGCGTCGTCGCTGCGTCGCTGCACGCGCGTGATGAGGAGCCTCTATATCCTCTGGGTGGGTTGATTGCCAGCGGTCTGGGGGATAAGCACAAGGATCCCTCGTTTACGGAAGAGTACCGCGACAATGAGGATCTCGGCTACCAGAGTGTCCCCGTCGAGGCAAAGGACGCAACGATGTTTGCCCCCGGCACAGCTCCCGCGGAAATCTTTGAACAGAGCGAGCGCTTGAACACGCACACGCCGCGCTGTGAGACGGTGCTGTCCAAGCGCGTGTATCTTTCTGTTTGGAAAGAGAAGTATGCGGCTCACGTCAAGGTCCCCGTCATGTTCGCGCTCGTGGATGATGATGCCTTCTTCGTCGTCAACGAGCAGGAACTCAAGATTTGTGCTGGGGCTTTCCGAAACAGTCCTCGCGTCGATGCGAGCCTTGTGCCCGGCGCTCCGCATTGCATGCAGATAAGTTACTGGTCTCAGGGGTGGTATGCCCGGTGCTTCGGGTTCGCAATGGAATGTGCCGCTCATGTGGCTTGGTCGTCTGGGCAGAGCAGAGGACAGTGGGAAGCACAAAGAAATGCCATTTCATGAGTAGATGACAAGCGAAAGAAAAACGGCAAATGGATATGCAAAGTTGATCATGAATCATTCTACGTATTTTCCGGCTGTGCATTATTCATCGCATCTAAACTGCCTGACTTCCTTGACCAGTACTCAAGTCCAGAACAAACTTCAGATCCTGCGGTCGATTTGTAAGTGGCCGCGGCATGCGAGTTCTGCGATGAAGGACGTACCTCTAGCTTTCCATCTAGCTCTACTGCAGAGTCGACATCGAACAGGAACTTTGCTTGGGCCCTCTTCTTCTTCTGGAGACTGACAATATTCTACCGAAATAAGTGTTAGAAGGCGCGGCATCTTCTAAGCATAACTATGTGGATATCATCTTACCTGCTCCACAGTGCCTTTCATGATGTAGCGGAAGATAACCACCTCCCGTTCCTGTCCCATGCGCAGAGCCCTTGCAACAGCCTGTTCCTCGACTGACGGGTTCCATTGAGGCTCAACTAGATGGACCCGATTAGCGGCGGTGAGGTTCAGTCTATAACCATATTAGTGACGCTGTGTGCGAGTCGGTTTGCCTTTGAAAGGTGAAAACGACACACCCCAGAGCTCCAGTCTCGATCGACATCACAAGGACAGTAACTTCGGGATCTTCTCTGAAGATCTTGAGGTTGCGCGAGCGTTCTGAATAGCCTGTTCGTCCATCGACTTGGACATGGGCCACGCCAACTCTCTGGAGTATCTGCGCAAGGGCGTCGAGAGTCAAGGTCCAGTAGGAAAAGACAATGCTGAGTGAAACTGGTCAGAGGGATTCCATGAGAGATGCTGTTCTTGACGTTTCATGCTTACTGCTTCGATCCTGGTTCACTGTCCAATACATTGCGAGTGACGCAAGACAGCTTCTCAGAGTGGCCCTCTGAAAACGAGGAAGGAGTGTCGGGTGCGGGCGACAGAGATGGCTGAGGCGAGTATGCACCGAGGCTCAATCTGTTGTTTGGCTCGGACCGTGGGCTTTGGATCTGCAACGAGCGCTCGCAATCCGGACACAACTGAAATGCCGTGAGCAAGAGTTTCGAGTCTTCGTCTGTCGCCGCTGTGCAGCGTTCGCAACCTGTGTCTCTCTGCCGAGCACTGTCCAGGTATTTCCCGGTCGAGGTTGCACCGGGCAAGGTCCCAGTGTTGCAGAGCATCCGCAACTTCAGGATAGCGGTGAAGAGAACGTTATACTTCTTGATGCTCTTGGCCTGGCTGACTACGTTGTCCATCTCTCGCCTGGTCTGGCGGAGGACATCGTCATATCGCTGTTGCTCCCCGTCCGAAAACTTCGGATTGACGATCTCCTCCCTTGATGGTGGCAGCTGGAGAAGACTTTCGGTCCTTCGGATGCAGAAGGCACGTAGCCATGTGCGTAGGGGTTTAGAGAAGTCCGGACCTCCCTCGTAGAGTGGGTCAAGTATATTCTTCTGGAAAGATGCCTTGGTTGGGTAAGGTGAGAGTTGTAGAAAAGAAGCGAGAGATGCCAGGTCATCGAGCTTGTTCTGAATAGGAGTACCCGTTAAACACCATCGGTTTCGGGCATTAAGCCCAGCAACCGCTTGGTACTGCTTAGAACTCGAATTTCGAATCCAGTGTGCTTCATTTAGTCAGCTAGGCCTTGCAGGTCATGGATGAGATTTATACCTTCGTCGAGAACAACCCGGAACCAGTGCACCTTCTGCAAAGTCTTTCGCCCTTTCTGTTCAGCCGCGATGGTGCCGTATGTTGTCAAGACGATATCAGCTGCTTCCAAGGACTGCGTCTCCTGCGGGCGGTTTTGACCATGAAAGATGACAGTATTGAAAGTTTCCGAGGAAAACCGTCTTGGAGTTTTCAGCATGTGTCTCGAAATTGAGTCACGGATAGGCTCTCCTTTACTCACTCCTTGATTTCAGATCTCCAGCTTTCCAGCAGCTCTGTGGTCAAGTCAGTTGCCGGATTCCGATCACGCGTGAAGGTGTGATCAACGCACGTGCGGACGAGACTACAACCAAGGTCGCCCTAGTCCAAAGCATGCTTGAAGCCAAATTGTCTGTTGTTCCTTGGAATCTCTGGAAAGTTTCACCGGTAGGTAATGACTGAAGTATGGCGGTGAGCAATGTCAATGTCTTCCCCAGTCCCATCACATCTGCAACGATGCCGCCATAGCTCCTGTCAGACGGCGTGTGGTTTCTAGTCATGAGGTTCAGTCTTGTACCAACGGTAAAGTTTGCTGATCACACATACAGAAGTCCCTCTATCGAACTGCCGTCGTGGCTTTCTCGTTGCAAGACGAAACAGACGCCTTGTTGCTGATGCCTGCATCCGACCGTTCAAGTTAGCTGTTGCGTCAAATAACGGTAGGTTTGGGTAATGACATGTGAATGATGAATGTGAATGATGGATGGGATGATGGATAAGAATTACAGACGGCTTTAGCTGCACGAGAAGCTGTTCCGGTATCTCAAAGTCCCATTCCATGCCTTGGGAGGCATCGTCTTCCAGGGACCCAAAGATGGTATTGACTTCGTCAGATATCCTGGCTCTCCTGGCCGAGGGTGAATCATTCGTAATCCCCACGAAACATCGCATATCGATTTGGCTCTCGTCGAGTTCCAATACTTGCGGGTTTCGGTAGGCCCTCCCTTTTAAGAGTGCCTTGGGATGCTGTAAAAACGCCGACACGGCAGAGAGCTTGGATCCGACATCATCGGCGACTGACCAAAGCCCGTAAATGTTGACCGTTATTTCGATGGGATTAGCTTTTGTCTTAGCGCCCTTCTTGCGCTTCCTCAGTTTTTCCACTTCGACTGCTGCCTCAAATCGTACGGAGACGACCTCTTCAATTGCTGTCAGTTTGCTCGTGGAGCGCGTGTCGAGTACCGCGAAGTCAATCGAACTGTCCGTCAATTGAAGGACATGATAACCATCCTTCGCCCGAACCTCAAAGGTGACGAACCCTTCGCATCCGGGAGGTTGATGGTCAAGAAGTTCCTTCGCCAACTGGATCGATTTTGGTAAAGTATAGCTACCGTACAGCTGTGACGTTTGCAACCGTTCAGCAAGTTGCGGGCCTCGTCGGCCAGGAACAGACTACTTACTTACCGCGCCGAAACAAATTTCTTCCGGCCCCTCACGAGTTCCAACCTCTTCAGGGACCCGGAACGCCGTATCAAACGTTCTTTGCATGGCGAACTGCTTGTAGTTGTTGATCAGGATGGTGGACGGGTGATACTGAACACGAAGAATGTTTTCCATCCATCCTATATAGGATCAGGATGAGGCTATGTTGAAATGCGTGGGGATACTACGGCGCTTAGCCAGCATCGACGGCATCTGCATGGGGCCCTCCCCGGTGGCCCTATTGGTGTCAGCTAACCGTTTTTAGAAAGTATCATTTTCGTCCATCACTGTCGTGCGCCACCAATGTCGCTATCGTCGCTTTTGTCCGTCATTGTTGCCACTGTCGTCCGTTGCCGTCGCCATGCCCTATGGATATACCCTACCTATGGATAGGAGAGCGGGATTCCGTCCCAGAAAGGATTAAATGCTATCGAATAAGAGAATGCGGGCGACCGTATACAAGTAGGGCGTCTCACTTGCAGCATATGGGGCGCAGCAAGTGCGAGAAGTCGCCATCCGTCAATGATTGGAGGCTCTTGCAGGTCAGCATGTCTTGACCCAGCAGGCTCCCAGCAGGCTCCCAGGCTCCCAGTAGGGCTTTCCGTTGGGCATAATCGGTCTTTGTTGGTTGCGTCATCACAAGGTATGGGGCTGAGTACTTGTCTTCCTGGTTGTGTACCTTCCTCTGTTTTGCCTCTTACGACCCCCGCCTGGACCGCCCTCACTCCTCGCCGGCCATGCGACCTCCCAAATATACCACACCTGTCACTCAGAGACAGCTTCAGTTCGTCTGCTTTCTCTCTTCGGCGTGTGCAGAATTCTCCCTTCTAAAATATCACCACGCGCGGCAGACATTCAAAGCTGCAGGTATCCAGAGAAGAGGACCATCCGTAGTTCCTCTCCTTTCTAGCGTTTATCACTACGATTACTACTTCACACATTAGGGACAGTAGCGACGAACAGCAATGATGGACCCCGATCCATCGTCGCATAGAGCTGGATTCGACAGAGCTGCCGATGTCTTCAAAACCCACGTGCCCAAGGCTCTCTCAGACCAATTCGCCGCCGATAATGACAGCCTTGCGTCGCTCAAGAGCGAGATCGACGCTATTCAGAAGCAGCACGGTCGAGAAGGTAAGATGCGCAACATGAGAAGAGCGGGAAAGTTTATCGAGGCCATGACCCAGTTTGGTCAGGTAATTGAGGTCTTCGTTAACGCCAACGACTTCGTTTGCTTCATATGGGTATTTCTCTACCTTCCACATGTTTCTTGCAGTGGCTAACGTGATGAGCGATAGGGTCCGATGAAATTCCTTCTTGGAGTAAGTCGTTGGTTACCGTTGCAAGCTTGAAGAATCGAGCAAATAGCTAATCGACCTCTCCGCTCAACTTAGATCGCCAAAACACACATCGACATTTTTGACAAGTTAATGGGTGCCTATGATCGAATTGGTTACGAAATTCCGGGTCTCCTAGCATACAAGACCAGATTTCAAAAGCACCCCCATCTCTGTCAGGTCTTGCATGACTATTACTCCGACATTCTACGATTTCACGAGGAGGCAATTGCTGTCTTTGGACGATCCAGTCTGTGCCCCCCCAAATGCCGTCCATTGTCCCCCACCTTCTTCGTCTGTCATTGTTCCCCCTCGTCCGTCATTTCCCCATACTGCTATCTATTTACTTTATACTGATGACATCTTGGACAGAATGGGCGAAGGTGTTCCATTCCACATGGAAGACCTTTAATGCCCAGTTCGATCCCATCCTCCAAAGCATGAGATCTAGACGAGAGCTTGTAGAAAGCGGGAAGCTTTCAGCCTCTCTTGAAGAAATCCAGGAGGCTAGGGAGAAGATCAATGAAGTCTACCAACGTCTAGTGGAACAAGAGAACCAGCAGGCCCAAGAACGTCACCTCTCCAGAATCAACCGCATCAAAGACAAGCTCTGTTCTCCTGATTATTCCATTGACCAATACGCCTCTACTGAGAACAGGCAAGCCGCTCAGACTGGCCAATGGATCTTCCAGGAACCGAAGTATATTTCCTGGGCCGATCTGAATACCCGAGAAGTGCCTATCCTCTACCTCAATGGTATCCCGGGCGCTGGTGAGCGGAGCCCTCGCTTGTTTCTTGCAACTACTCACTCACATGGCTCAGGGAAAACTACGCTGGTATCGTGCATAGTAGAGGAGCTTCTCAACCGCAAGTTTACTTCACAGTACCCTGCTCATTCAGTCACGTACTTCTACTTCAAGCACGGAAATACCGAAAAGAACAGCAACAACAGCTTTCTTCGTGCCTTCCTCCTCCAGCTCATCGACCAGAACCAGCTCGTCTCACAAGAGCTTCTGCGAGAGCTTTCAGCTAAAGCCGACGTAGCCATTCGAGCGACCAGTAGCCTTGAGACACTTGTCAAGCGCGCACTTGAAGAATACACCACATCGTTTCTAGTACTTGATGGGCTGGATGAATGTGCCAAAGACGAGGCGCAGAAGACGGTTCAGTGGCTCTTATCTCTCGTCGGCCACATATCTGACATACGCGTCATATTCTCTGGCCAAAGAGATGGACTATTGGATGCGTTGCTCTCAGATCGGCCTTCCATCGCCCTCGAGTCTTCTCACCATGCTGAAGATATTCGAATCTTCTGTCGATCCCGCTGCAATCAACTGCGGACAAGCTTTAAAGGTATGGAGGCCTCTCTTGAGGAGCAAATCTTCACGCTTGTGACAACACGAGCCAAAGGTATGCGAGGAACTTCACACACCTATCAGTCCGTCGTTCTCGTCTCGTTTCCCATCACGCGATGTGAGCCGTCTTGTTTAGAAGGCGTCATCTGTTATCTACGCTGCCCGTCATCCACGCTGCCCATCATCCACGCTGCCCATCATCCACGCTGCCCATCATCCACGCTGCCCATCATCCACGCTGCCCATCATCCACGCTGCCC
>WIGM01001039.1:0-14332 GCA_014235935.1 Colletotrichum musicola
AGACGTGCAGCGCCGGAGGGGCCTGGGAGCACACGCTCGACTGCGCGGCTTCGGAGACGTGTACGTATGGAGCGGTCGCTGGGTATCCGTACTGCACGGCCAAGGACGGCGGACGGGTGTGCTCGCCGGGGACGTATCAGTGCAGCTTCAACCAGAGCTGGGGCTGGGATGTGTGTTCTACTGAGGGTGTGTGGGTGAGGGGCGGGTCGTGCAAGGCTGGAGAGACGTGCTCCTTCAACGCCCTCAACGGCTCTCCATACTGCGTCTAAGAGTCGTCAATTTTGGTTTTTGTCGATGGTTCTATAGGCGTTGCGTGAGCTCTTGTTGAAAGATGGTAATCATGTCACTATGCTGACATGCGGGCTGGTTAACTGGATTAATACTTGAACGGCGAAGTTTAAACAAGAATGATCTTATGACGAGAACTGTTCACTGTTACACTAGAAACTCCGTAAATGATTCCTTACTTTAAGTACCTAAGACGTCGTGCATGTAAATTCCCCGTAGTCTGGGTCCATATGCCTCTTAAAAAAAACTGGCAAGTATCAAGAACATGGCGAAGGGGTTGCTTTCGCCGGAAACTCCTCTATCCTGCCATTCTCGTCCGTACCATACCCACAGCCGGCACCCCTGCTGCTCCCGAGGCAGCTGTTTCCACCATTGTCGCCGTCAGATGTCAGCCGGGCGGCCTTCATCACGTTGGGGCCCCCATTCGCACCTTGCCTTGAAGAAGATCTGGATGGTCACCGCGAGGACGTAGTATGGGCGCTCGTAGAGATTAGTGAAGCACGCCACGCTGTCCCTGAAGTCCAGGCACCTCAGCGACCCCGAGAACTCCTTGATCCCCGCATACGAACACCCCCCGGGGCCCAGGAATGACGGAAGCTCGAAGGTGTCGTCTGGGAAGGGCGGGTTGTTCAGATCGATGCCCGTGCCGGCCGGAAACGCCGTCGGGACGCTGCACACGTTGAAGTCCTCGCCGATGATGACCACGGGAGGCTGGGTGACAGTGCCAACGCTGCGGACGGGCTGCGTCCCGTCTGTACCCTGGCCCTCATTGGAATCCAACGTGACGAGCGGGCAGTGGTCGCCCGTAGTAGTCACCTTACCCGTCTTGTAGCAGCCCGTGACGACCTTGCTGCTCGCGATCGTGCAAGAGTGGGTAGAGCAGAACACCCAGTGGTTCGCGATCGTCCGCGTGGCGAGGATCTTGCCCAACCCATCCAGCAGGCCCTCCGGCTTACTCGGTGCCGGGTCGAGGCGGCCGGTTTCGAAGGAAAACTTTCCGCTCTTGCTGGAGCAGCGTGAGCCCATTGCCCAAGAAGTGAAGTAAGTCTGGCCGGAGAAGCCTCGGGCAGATGTTAGAAGGGCGGTGCATTGAGGGTAGAGGAAAGACTTACGTTCGAATATCGTCTCGCCACCAGACACGAAGACTATGCTGGCAGAGTTTTTGACGAGTAGATAGTCCAGCACTATGTCGGGGCGAAGACCCACGTTGCGAATGGTGATGGGGTACGGGACGCCGTTGAAGTGGGAGTCTGTCATCCGGCCGTTAGAAACCCGGCATCGCTGGTAATCAGTAATTCAACCGTTCGGGAGCATACCGAGAACGGTGATCAAACAAGTCCTCTGGTTGCTGATGCTGCCGACGCTGGTGTAGTCTATAGCCATCCAGCAGCTGGACACGTAGATACTTTGCCTTGTGAAGCCCAAGTCCCAGATCATCGAGATGGCTGTCAAGCAGGATGTGACCTGGAGATTACGGGCGGCGTACTGCTGCGAGCCAGCCCAGAAGCCGATGTTGCCGTTGCAGAAGGTGAGTCACTGAGGAAGCCATCTGAGCCACTTTCCACTGAGAGATACCTGTAAAGCGTCCTCGTGAAGAACCTGAGTTGAGTTGTCTGAGATCTTGATTGGGCAGCTGTGTTAACAACTCCGAATCGCCGTGCAACTCGGTTACATCGACGGACCAGGCGGCAGAGGGTAGAAGATTTCTTGAGCACATCCTGAAGATTCCGACCGCCGGGGTGACATAATCCACGTCACCAAGGGGCATCTTAAAACGAATGTGCTGAAGTAAAGCCACCTAGTACACCCGCCCATGAATACCGGCGCGAGCGTATTCTTGGTTTTGGTCGCTGTTGGTGCAGTTCATGGCCGTCAAGTCGAGCCAGAAATTGTGAATCTGTCAGAAGAACTCTACGTATCATCCAGTCAGTCAACCTGCCAGAGAGATTTGACGGATCGTCAAGGTTACAACCTACAGTTCTGGTTGATGGATCGCTTGGCACCATCTCCGTCGGGCATGCTAATCCGTGAGTCGCCTCAAACACCCGGAAAGACGGGCTTTTGTCCGTGGACAACCTGTTACCGCTTACTATGGGTCACAGTCGATCAAGGCAATGCAGGTAAAGTCTTTGGCGCCCTTAATGGTGGGTCTATCTGCAGCATCAACGACACACTGTGTATAGTAGTATCTGAAGGAAACAGTATCAAGTCAAAAGTCTCGAAGTTTGCTGAAAAGAAAGGGGCTCTTAATGAATGATGCGTGCGCTGATCAAGTACGTCCCGGGCTGTTGCAAGTCAGCCCCGATGTACTACGCACTCCTGTCAGAGATTATCCAGTCTTACCGGGAAGCAGTCCATCTCGCCGAGGGTCTTCGTTTGGCCGCAATCCTTGCCCCATCTCTCCCCGTGGTCCGACTTACTAGACTGTGATGCGGATCTGTGTGCAAGTTTGAAGTCACGTTCATTACGATCCGGGTGCCCAAGGTGCTTGCCTGTTGATGGCCTCCGTGTCGTCCGTTACAAGATCACCGACCGCTCCGTAGTCCTTGACGTCTAGCAAGACCAGCTAAGTCCGTGGGAGAAACTGCCACCCGTGCCTTTTCCTCACCACCGAAGAAGTCGTATACACCGGGCGCGAATGGCATCTTCGAAAACGTTAGCGACAGAGCAAACATAGACCGCCCAACGGTCTAGGAGTAACTCAGGTGTTCTATGTTCTGCAGCCAGTAACTACCGCCCTGACACTTCTCGGGCCGTGTATACGCGCAGAGTTTGACCGCCGCGACTCGCCCTTTGTGGTGATCGGTCCTTCGGAGGCACTTGCGGTGCCGTTGCCCGGCTTCCTTAGCCATAGGTATTCCTTCTTGGTGGTAACCACCTTGCCGATTGTTTCTGCTGCGATGAGGTTAGAAGGGACGAGAGTCTAGAGCGGCGGGATCGAAAGATGGCTCCTTACCTTTGGCAGGGCAACATCATGGGTGCTATCGGGTTGTCCGCCATGTACAGAGCTGCCGTTTGCGGGATGGAAACGACATCACACCGGTATCATTTACAGCCTCAAAGAAACAGAGCACCTTTTTGGGTCCCAAAAAGGGGGCCTAAAAGGGGTTCACCAGCTGGGAGGAAGGACGAACTGTATCCAGCGGGGAGAGGAGGAAGAGTCGCGACGTTTTGACCGGCGCTACGACTGCCGCGAGCCACAGGGCTGCCTTGGGCGCCATGGCCAAAAAGCCTTCAAGATGTAGGTCCGTGATGAGCACGTTCCAACGAGGGGGTCTCAAATGGTAGGTTGAAAGTTGAATGAATTCGGAGGCTTATGGCCTCATCGACAGCGAAGATATCCGAGCTGACCCCGGCGAAGGTCACGCGATCCCCGTGGTGAGAGCTCTCATGTGCGCAGTCCATTCACGGTCGATAACTTTCAACGTATTGAAGCAATAGCTAGGATCTTATCGTGAGTTCTAACGACCCCTTGCAGATACGGGGTCCGAGGTGACTCTTCTTCATGCGCGGACCGTCATCCCGGCAACGCACTAATTATTTGCAGTTTTCAATCCTATCCGATTTCCGAGGGGCGAGTAATTTTAGATCAAATGGAAAGACTTGGCTTCACAGCTGCTATGTTGGATTTCTTGCGCAAACTGCGGCTAACAATCTGGGGCAAAGATTTAACTCACCCCGCCTTCCCCGTCGTCCACATTCTCCTTGATTCCGTCTAACCAGTCCTTGCGATCCACCCCCGCTGGATCCTATTCTGGCCTCTTCTATCTCGGACTTGACCACCGCCACCCAGCCCGCAACACTCACATATCCGGGTTGCCACGGCCGCCATACACAAACCCGTTCTTCTGAAAGTCCTCTTCCATGTCCCTCACGAGCTGGTCTATGAGCTCCTGGCTCAAGAGGCTCCTCCAGGTGAAGACAGGGTCTCCCCACCCCTTATTGCGGGTGGCTGTCGTCAAAGGTAATAGCTCTAGCGCTTCGAGCTTGTCTCTTTCCCAGATGGCCAGTCCGAGCTTGCGGTACGGCCAGAACGGACATCCGCGGATGGGCGACGTCGTCATGCCCCGGAGTCTGATCCAGTAGAAGCTCCAGCACGGTGGTGGGATCTTCGATTTTTCTTCTCGACTCGATCTGTTATCGATAATTCCAGGGGCAGGCGGGTATTGCCAGTTGCTCGCGGACGCGTAGTGTGCTGGCGGGGGTGGCAGGCCATGGCAGTGTTTCGTGAGAATAGAACGGCCTTGGAAGTCGTCAATGAAGTCCACAACAGTGAGAAACTCCTCCTCCTGCCAAGTCCAGCGCGCAAAGAGAGTCTCCGGAGACACTTCCATCTTGCCGTCTTCCAGGGCCCAGTCGAGGCGCTCCTCGGAAGTCGCGCGCTTCAGTTCAAGTACCAACTGCAGCCTCCAAAACCCGCGCATGACGCGCTGCTCCTCCATCCAGCAAGGCATGCCGAGGGGCTGCGGCTTGTATGGCTTGCCGGGGAAGTATTCTTGGCGCCATGGCTTTCGATTTATGTAGCCATCGGACCCCAAGGGCCTGCCGACCTCGTGGGAAGGGATGGCGGAAGACCCTTTGGCGCGGTAGTACTCGAGACAGGCCCAGGTGAGGCAGGAGATGCGCCTTACGGTCAAAAGCACGCTTCGGATGAGGCGGGGAGGTTGGTCGTGGAGAGTGTCTGCAAGGCTCGGTGCCGCTGGGAGCTTCGAGTCCCGGTCGTCTCGGCATCGCGTGTACTTCTCCACGAAGGCTTCGAGAGACGTAGCTGGTGGATGTCCCGGGGTCGCGATGCGGACTAGGCTGACGAGGCGGATCAAGTCGACCACATTGGGTGACACAGACAAGGCGAGGACATGGTCGAGAATCTTCGGTCCCACCTCCCAGGACTCGAAGACGCGCGAGGCGGTCGGGCTGGCCACGACGAGGTGGTAGATTGAACGAAGATCGGCGATGTCGAAAAAGATCTGTTCAAGCACCTCGATCGGGAGATGGTCCAGGTCCAGATTCGGAACTGGTTGGGACGCCATAGCGATGGAGGCCATGTTTTATTTTCTTTTTGTCGAGAGGAAAGGACTTCGGTTGTTTGTGAAGCAAGGAATGATGCAGGCCCAGAGAAACGTGTTATGGGATTAAATCCGTCGAATCAAATGCAAGGATGCTGGTTGTCAACTAACGTGAGGTGAACAGCCTGCAAGGTTTCAACAACGTCCTTCTGACCAAAGTTTCCCCATTAACGTTGGGGGGCGAAAAAATGATTTTACCAACTCAATTTCAGCCACATTTTTACAGTCTTCCATACAGTCAGAGAAATTACATGTAGGAGGTTGTAAACTTGACACGTGGCTGAAAAATGACTTTCTCTAAGTCGGACAGCTGTAGAAAAGATAATTTGGACCATACGAACGAAGCAGGATCTCATGATGTCATTAAGCTTACAGAGACTCTCATGTCACGTCCAAACGAACATGAGTAATTGACCACTGCAAAAATTACGTTTAAGTACCGCCGCGCTATACCTGGTGACATCTTTCAACGTCAGTCACTACAACACCATCCGCCCACATGTCCTCATCAATCTCATCAACGATCTGATAAGAAGCCAACTCCAACCGGCAGCACGCCACAGCAGGGAGGCAAAAGTCCCAAAAAAACCTGTCATGCTTGAGTTTAATTCAGCGGTTTGGATCGCTGCGAGATGGCCCGGCTCTCGTCACGTTGGCGACTCAGACTCAGGCACGGAAGTCTAGGGTTAGTAGTGGAGCAGGGTGCATCGTGCTGGAGCTGGCATTCGCGAATCGTCATAACCTACTGGGGCAGTGACTTAAGGGACGACAGGCATGATAGCCGACAGGGGCACTCAGTCGACGAGGATAATATAGATAGAGACAACTAACTACAGGAACAATTAGAACAGAAATACTAAACACTAATAGAAGAGACACAGGAATATACAAGTAAATAGACTTAAAAAAAACCTATAGATTCTAGGTCCTTAAAAAAGGACTGGGTATATTTTTATTTAACTAGTTAAAGGCTTAGTTAACTATAGTATATTATCTGTCCAACTTATTATCCCTATTCTTCCTCGTCCTTCCTCGTTACATAAGGTGCTTAACTGGAAGAACCGAGCAACATTTAACATGCAGCAGGAGGCGGGCCTCGCGATCCTCGGCATCATACAGTGAGCTGGCTGCCTACCTTCTTCTCCAGCATAAAGCTACACTCGGGCAGAAGAAGATCACAGAGGTGACAGTGTGATATTCCTCAAGTGCCTTTCCTTTTAGGTCTGACTGGGATTATATATAACAGGCCGAACTTAAGATTTTAAGATCGTGGACGTATAATCCGGAGCCGGCGGACATCAAACCTGGGGATATCGACACTTCGACATCATACCAGATTTGGGCTCAGATCCGGGGTCATTCTTTTGGTGTGGGCTTAAAGAAGCTCCACGAGTTTGCCGCAACCGTCGCTAAGTCACTAAGCCTCAAGGACGCGCTTTTAAAAAGAGAGATCTAGCACAGCGAATAGAACCAGAATATCAGAGCAGGGATGAGAACATGAGAAAAACAGCGACATGCCTGCCTCAAGGTGTCATCATTGGTGGATTCGGTTAAACGTGCACCCCCTGCCGCGGTGTAATATCTCTCCAGGCTATCTGACTTGCTTTCCTTATTCAGAGTATAAAGCTCAGACGCGTGAGAGCTTGAGGCGATGTTATGGAGTGTCGAGTCCCGCGCATCGTTCAATGTGCCCGAAATAAGCATTAATGTCGCCGCCTTGGCTACGCAATCAACCAACCACATCCAAAGACGCGTTTAAGAACGGCGTGGGAGGGCCAGAACTAGCAGCTCGCGTGTATGCAAGCTTCCAATAGTTGCTGACGCCGAGGAAAAAGGGCCAAAAATCTAGTTCATCAGTTCGTGTTGGGGGTCGTTCCCGTGGATGTCGTTCCCGTGGATGTATAAATAAAGTGGGAATGCCCTCCCGCAGCAGATGTCCACTCTTCTGGCAATCTCTCCATCCCATCCACTCACTGCCCCGCCTCTCAAGATCCGCAGCCATGAGATTCAACGTCGTGCTCGTCGCCCTGGCCACCATCGCCGCGCCCTTCATGGGCGTCGCCGCCGCGCCCGCTCCCTCGCCCGAGCCGGTGCCCGAGCCCGACATGTCGATGAACATGAACCTGCGAGGCCGCCAGATCGAGCTCATGGGCTCGCAGTTCACCGCCACCTGCAAGGACTTCAGCCTCAACAGCCGCTACTACACCCTCTTCTACGCCAACTGCCGCCGCTTTGACGGCTCGTACAAGACCAGCCACGTCGACCTGAACCTCTGCCTCGCCAACATCTGCGGCCGTCTCGTGATTGCTCAGCGGTAAGTCATCCTCTCTAAACTCTGCGAGAAACAATCTTCTGACCGTGTACTTCTTTTCACAGCGGAAACTACGGTAACTCTTGCGACAAGCGCGACTGCGCTCTTAGCGGTTCCTGGTTCCAGTGCAACTGCAGAGATTGCAACGGCAACACCCAATTCAGTGGCCTCAACCTGAGTAAGTTTTCCTTTCCTTCCTAATTAGAACCCCAGGCCTCGTGTCTCTCATGAAGATGGAAATGCTGACAGCGAGCTATAGACGACGCTATTGGCAACGACAACGGAGACCTCGAGTGTTTCGGCCTCAAGCAGCTCGGCTAGAGCAGGCAGCCGTCTTCAGTACGTGGATGGTAGAGAGGAAGGGGGAACCAGCGTCGAATGTCAAGTTTCCCTGGGCGCTTTAGGGGGCGCGAGGGTGCCCGGAGGGGAGAGCGTGCCCAGGAGCCGGTTTATTGGCGGGAGAGATGACGGCCGATGTCACCTCATTTAATTCGTATCTTCATTAATTCAACACGGATTTGGTCACGCACTTACCTTCTCTTTCTCGAACGATTGTGGCTCCAAACAAAAAGGCAAATTTCTCGCGTTACATGCCCCCAAAGTCGGTTTCTTGACGTCTGTCTGTTCGGTCAGTTGTGATTGGAAGAAACCGTCCGTTCGTGGCGAGTTTAACTAGTTCCAAATCCTTCGGCGAGTTGGGGCCAATGAACGCGGAGCGTGAAGTTGCCGGTGCTGACGGCGACTTTCAACTCGACCGATGACAATCCCTCCTCACTAGCCGCGATCCTACATGCTGCATCATCCGAACTCCTTGCTTGTCCCGCGTTCCTCTGCCTGAGTTCATCGACATTATTTCTTGGGACGGAGGTGAGGCAGGGATCGGGCCTGGCGCCACAACCGCAGCTCGGCCGGGGTTCGGGGTTCCCGCCGCCCTACATGAACAGGTCTCTCTGCCTCGGTAGGGGTGTAGAGTTGGGGGCGCTTGATCTTTCCGTGGTGGTAGTATTAAGTGTGGTCCAGTTCTTTGTCTTTCACCTGCCGATTTGACGGCACTTTGTAAATTGGATCTTTTGAGTGATGGTTGATGAAGATTATCCCTGTTGCTTTCATTCCAAAGTCCCATGTTAGTATCCGGGCCTGGATCCTTGCGAACTCATCACGGTCCTCAATCCAGTTGTTGGCTCGACTCATCATCCCACGATCCACATGATTGAAGTACATCGCGGTATCTTACACCGATTCTTTTAGGCAAATCCATCCTCAAGGATCCATATTGCTCGGAACCGACGTTAAGGACTGGGATCCAACCTATCACCTAGCGTAGGGTACGAAGACAGGCTTGGCAGTATCAGGAGTCAGAACAATGTAATCAGTCTCCCTAGCCAACTACAGAACATTGCCCAGGTTCCAACTGCATACAAGCATCGGGCTGAGACTTGGCTAAAGCTTTTTTACCATCCCCGATCTGACCTCGACTCTTGTGTCTTCCAGGAGGCTGGAACCTGGTCAAACCCACCCTGACTCCCATCACGTCCGCATCGCAGGGTATACATTAGCCTTTCACCAAAAATGCCAAGACGAACATCGTGAACTTCCGTTATGCTGTTGAAACCGGAATGTGGGAAGAACGAATCTAGCCTTCGCCGATAATACTTCTGCCTAACACGACAGGGTAGTATCACGGCTCGACGTCGGCGCAGCCTGGACATTCTCGCCGGCTGAAGGCGTCTACATGGCACAAAGATGCCGATTGCTCCAGGTTCTGCCCATCATCCACCAGCTGGCTCGCCGGAGACATTGGGCAACAACCCTGCAAAGGAAGATCGTGCATGCCAAGAGTAGTAACGCTGCCTTACTCCGGCATTGCGGCTCCGGGGCCAGTATGCCGCCGTCGCTGCACTTGACGTATGTGTTGGGAGCCTCCGATTACTGCCTATTCGACGATAACATCGTAGCAATCGCATCATGGGTCTAGAAGTCGGTTGCCGTATTGCCGAATGTGTTCGAGAGGAAGGGTTCTTCCCATCATCCCCAACTTCTCTGTAAGTCCGCAGCATGGCCCCCGAGATGTATAGGTCCACCAAGCTGTATAAGTAGCCAAGGTCTTCGCTTCAATCTGCTCTTCCGCCTTGTCAGTAGCCTGCACATCAAGCTATCCGAAATCAAGATGCAGTTCACCTCCGTCCTTTCCCTCGTCGCCTTCACGGCTGTCCAGGCCACCGCCACCCCCTTGGCCGAGACTTCCAGCCTCACCGAGCGCCAGGCCAGTGGCTGCACCTACTTGTATGAATCCCGCCTCCACCATGAAGTCTGAGTTATCAACTGACAATTCACGACCAGCGCCGCGCCTCGTTGCTGCGTGCCCACAGTCTGCCAGTGCGGCAACGGTAAGACGAGACGCGTTCCGCCATGGAGTTTGCATGGAGACCGGCGACGGGATACTAAAATAGCACGCAGGAGCCGTCTACCAGCTCAACCAGGACAACCTCAACGCCGGCCGCCACGGCTGCGACCCCCCTTGGGGCTACATCGCCGCAAGCAACTCGCAGTTCCCCGGATACTGCTGCCGCACAACCGAGGGCCAGGTGTTGGAGGGGATCACCGGAGAGGAGGCGCTGGAGTATGCCAGCCCCGACCGCTTCGACATCGCGCAGTAAAGTCGTGGAGGTGTGAGAGTTGGGGACAGCGAAACAGCCGCTGCTTGTTGGCTTTGCAAACGTCACATGGTTCGATGTCAGGTATTTTGGATGATCAATTGACGACAACTAAGAACAAATTACGATTCTTTTGTGGAGTGACGCGACCAACGACATGACATGAATTGAAGACATTTTGGTGGTGAGATCCAGTAGTTCACAACCCCTAGGCTAAGAATCCCACCCCCCACAAGCAGCTACAACAACGATTGGTAGGAGCAACGATGACGGACGACAGTAACGATGACGGATAATATGAATAAGAATAGACTAAAAGTAAATAGGAGTACCTTGGAATAATTAGATGGTGTAGAATACTCAACTTGGGAGTCTGAAACAATAATTTCCTTCGTCTTTTGGGCCGTACCTGATACGTAGAAACACGAGACAGTAGGGACGGAGAAGTAAAGCGAGAGTCGACCTCAACAATCACCATCCTTACTCAATCCCAGTCCTGGCCATTGACAACGCAATAAGGCGCAAGAGCACCCTCTCCGATCTCGCCCGCCTCGCAGGGCTTGACGCATCCCTCGTACCGCACACAGATGACGCCAATTTTTGCCAGGCAGTAGTTGGACAGCGTCGCGGTGTCTCCGTAATTCTGGTTGACGCCCACTACAAGGAACGTCAGGAAAGAATCAGAGAAAAGCTAGAGAAGGAACTACTTACTGACGACGCCCTGGATCCCGACAAAGTTGGTGATGTTGACGTGCCGCTGGAACTGCTGGCTGCAGTTGCCGCACGAGCGGTAGAACTTTCCGTACTTGTTGGCGTAGAAGCCGTCGATGTGAAGCCATCCCTCCCCTGCATGGCTCTCACGATCAGTATTCCGATCTCATAGGTTGGCTCTGTATCGTGAAACTTACCGTTGTGCTGAAAGACCTTGTCACTGGCCTCCCTTGCCCCTCCGCCCCTGACATACCGCGGCCCAGACCCCTTGAACGTAGCCGCGTCCTCGCAAACATCGTCCCACCACACGTTCTCAATGGTGCATGGCCCGCGGCAGTGGACGCCCTCAGCCTGTGCGGGGCCGATGATGGCGTTCTTCAGCGTCGCGCCAGGCTCCAGGATGAACACGGCCGCCGCCTCTTCCTGCTCGGCCTGACCCTTACAGTCGCCGGGGCTGCCCTTGCGGTCGAATAGCGCCATCTTGCCGTCGAAGACAGCGTTGGCTGGGATCTCGGAGGCCGTTGGGAAGGACGTGCTGCCGGTCGGCGTCGGCCAGTTGGTGTTCACGGACGGGTGCGGGCAGGAAACGCCGCCTGAGGCTTGCCACTTGATGGTACTCGTTGACGTCGCGCGGCGGGTCGAGGAGCTGGTCCGCGACTGCGCCAAGGCGAGGGACACGAGGAGGAGCAGAGTTGTGGTTGCGGATGCGTACATGTTGCTTATGCTGTATCTGAGGCGTCAGGGTGTCTTGTTCTGAATATGCAGGACCTGACGAAGATCGCCGGAAATGGCGATACTTATAGATATAACTGTAGGCTCTCCCGCAGTATATCGTCGTTTCCTTGTTTTACTTGAACTGATCGACTTGGAGGTTGGCATAACCTCAAAACTACTGCGACCTGCACCACGGCCAAGATTCCTAGTCGTGGCAAAATAACCTGACAGCTTTTATCCGCCAACCTGTTTCGATCATCTCCCAAAGCAGGAAGTGGCCAAAGCGACCCTCCGTCTTTTACTGTGATCTATCACGAACCCCTGCCAAGGAATGCAGAAACTGAGGGGTTCAACTTCAACGCTCCCGGCTTGGCTTCTTCCACCAATCACGCCAAGCCAAAGCAGAATGAGAACGAGGAAATCAGCTGCGGGCTGTCGGCATGCAGAGGTCATATGCAAAGGAAGACATTGAATTTGAGAACATAGTCGACAGTTTACTCTCATTACCGTAGAATCATCCACTTTGTTGACATGGGCAACTGACATGCGGGGAAACTTGACAAACGTGAATTTAATTGTGGCACTTGCCACTGCAAGCATCACGCCCTTTCGTGTGGTGTAGCGTTCAGAGTCAAGAGGTCAATATTCAGTCTCGATCTGCGCCGACGAGCAAGCTAATGTCGTATCCTCAGAAGCTACCTATGCTGCCACCATCTAGCAGTTGGCCTTCTTGGCAATGACATTCCAATTATCCTTGTGAAAAGCCTGGCCGCTGACCCAGCCATCCTTCTTGTAGCACTTGCCGATGATGTGGTACGCGCCATCCGAAATATCCCTGAACGAGTCGAGCGTCTTTGGCTTGGTGTCCTTTTCCGTGAAAATCGTCAGCTTGGTTTTCTCCCACCCATTAAAGAAGGGTTACAGTGTTCCAGCTTACAGAGTTACACCACCAGATGGCCGAATCCCAGCTACAGCTCACGCGGCCGCAGTTGTTGGGACCCGCGCCGTTGGCGGGCTTGCCGGAGACGTCCATGAGGTAGCGCGCCCCGCGGGCGATGGCGTCGCGGTCCGCGCCTTCGAAGCCCTGGCAGTTGACCGGGGCGTCTTTGAAGACGTCGTCGCGCTGGGACGCATCCTCCATCACAGCCTTGTTAGGGGCGGTGGAGTTGGGGCCAAAGAAGGCCACGTAGTCGGGGTTGATCTCGAGGAGCTGGGCCCGGACTTCCTCGACCGTTCCGCTCAGGAGGAGGGTCTCGCCGCCGGGGGTGGCCTGGACCTCCCACTGGGGGACGAAGACGCTGTATCCCTCGACGAGCGCTGCGGCAGCGGCCTTGAAGGCGGCGCCCTGTTGTAGATTTATGTTAGCTTTGACAGGAACTAGCGGAGTCGAAGAGGACGTCGTACCTGGACGGCCGCGGCTGCGAGGGGAAGGAGGTAAAGAGCGTTGAGCTGCATTTCGAAGTTTTCTTGTAAGTAAGAAATGGAACTGTTGTTTCTGTTTGAGGAAGAGCGTTGAAAAAGGTTTTGTCGTGATGTCTGTGGTTGTTGACTCGTGGTTGGGTTGAGGATGTTTCTGCGACGAGGAAACTGGGAAGTCTTATAGATTCGATGAGCCAGACAGCGAATCACTACATGCACCTTGCCGAAGCCTGATACTCATTCACATCCCGCATAGCAAGCAGAAGACCACTATCGGTGGGAACGTGATTCAGCCACTGGGCGTCTTCGAACAGTGAATCAGGTCACACCACCAGACCTTTGTGCAACACTTCGAGTGCCCGAGGCACGACAACGCGCCTGCTAACATGTTTGTGAAACATGAATTGCTGACATGCTAACTCAAATATGTTTTTGGGCGCGCCCGCGTGCGCGTTTGCAAAGAGTATGGGGCCAGGCAGGCTGATCCAACTTGCGCAGGTTGCCCAAACAACTTCTTCTCGTGATCAAATGTCGGGCCCTGGAACAGTCACCGGCGATATTTAAGCCAAACACGGGCAAATAATCCCTTTACATGGTGCCTGGGCTACTTTTACTGGGTATCCTACTTAACTTAACTGTCAATACAAATGACCGTTGTCCGTCGTTGTCACTGTCGGCGTCGCTGTTGTTGTTCATCACGGACTCGCCTAGTCCATCGCCTCCAGTACGACAGCCAAAAGACTATCTAACTCCATGTCGCTACCATTAGCAATCAGCCCCACCGACAATGACGTTCCAGTTATCCTTATGAAAAGCCTGGACGCTGACACTCTTCTCTGCGTCCCAGTCACCGCAGCTGTTCAGGCCGTGGGCCGCACCATCAGTGATGTCTTTGAACGAGTTGAGCTGCTTGGGCGCGGTGTCCTTTTTGTTTGAACGGTCATGTCAGCTCGGGTCCCGCTCGGATTCGCACAGCCATCGATACCTACATCATTACACCACCAGACCGCAGCACCATAGCCGCAGCTCACGCGGCCGCAGTTACCGGGTCCGGCACTGTTGACGGGGGTCCCCTTGACATCGTTGAGGTACAACAAAGCGAGCCAGATGAGATAGCGGTTTCCCAGCACGAAGCCGTGGCAATAGACCGTGGAGCCCTCGAAGATGTT